>PVIU01004465.1:0-89237 GCA_004026605.1 Ondatra zibethicus | reverse complement strand
AATCTCAAAAAGGACTTGGAGGGTTATAGACTAAAGACACTGTGACATTATTCACCTAAAATGAGACACTAACATAAATCAGATACTCAAACAAATTTAGATGTTTTACCATTAACTTACATAAATTGAAGAACAAACTTTTAAGAATGACTAAACTATAACAAATGGTTTTATAAAGTATTCCCCACATCAGAGAATAATAACACGTACTTCCAGAAACACAGTGTTGTGTTGGTTCCATGAAATTCCGTTTTATCAATGATTTGTATAAAACAAAAAAATTGAAAGTGTCAAATACTAAACCTGTGTTTGTAGCAAGACAGCAAGAAATTAAAGAATTTCTAAAAGACATCAACCTCGGAAAGACTGTCTAAAGTTAAGGGGAATATGTGGGCTGGTTTTAGGTCAACTTGGCACAAGCTATAGTCATTTGAGAGGAGGGAACCTCAACTGAGAAAACAGCTCATAAAATCAGGCTATAGGCAAGCCTGTAGGGCATTTTCTTAATTGGTGATTGATCTGGGATGGCCCAGCCTATTGTGGGTGGTGCCATCCCTGGGATGTTGGTCCTGAGATGTATAAGAAAGCAGACTGAGCAGGCAGTCCATGGAGTACAAGTCAGTAAGCAGCACTTCTCCATGGCCTCTGCATCAGCTCCTGACTCCAGGCTCCTTCCCTGTTTGAGTTCCTGACCTGACTTCTTTCAGTAATGAGTCAGGAGAGGCAGAAGTGTATAGACTCAACCTTTTCTAAGATGGTTTGGCCATGGTGTTTCAATCAAAGCAATGAAAACCTTAAGACAGGGAACATCAATCAATAAGGCAATCAGTATGATACACCAGAAGAGTAATCAAATTAAATACATGAGAGATATTTGGATACAGTACTCCTACAAAATAATATAGAAAAAAGGTTTTAAGTATAAAGATGTTAACAATGTAGTAAGAGTCAGCACACCAGTTGTTGCTGCAGCATATACTCCCTAATTATTCATAGGAATCCTGAACCTGAACCACTAAATTAAGACCTATAAGAGGGAAAAATCTGCTACCAAAAATCTGGAAAAGCAGGAATGTTTCATATGAAGGTTTATCAAAATTTGATACATTTGTATCCAACAAAAGGGCTACCTCACCTAATCTCTAGTTTCTGTTGGTACTGAATTGAAGATTGTATTGAAAATATTGAATACTTGGTTGTATTACTAACCTAGAAGGCTAGCAGTTAAGTCTCATTTCCTTAGCTCATCTCTTGTTTGGATATTAAACCACTTAAGCAAATTTCAATGATGTTCCAACTTACCCACAAAACTAAAAACCATCGAAAAGATCCAAGAGTTGAGAAGTAAAGCAGAGTTCTTATTATGAGGATTATCATACACATTCCTTATTTTAAGCATCCAATAAAGCTTCTTCACTAAAAGGGAATGTATTTGTAGGGGTGAGTTCATTTTAAAATAATTCCTTTTGACACTATAATCCTTGAGTCAGTGGTGAGCATTTTTACCTGCATTTAATTAAGATGTTACAAACTTTGTTTCAAATTAGTTGTTAAACGCACAAATAACTGCATTAAATGCAATGTTCCCTGTGATTTTCATCCCTAGACACAGTAGTAGAATTAAGGTAGTCCAATGCACTGTGTGCATAATAAAGCAGAACACAATGATTTCATGTACTTATAGACTATAACTAGAATAAAATCTGTATAATTTACAACTGATGAAACATTTACAGGTGTACTAAGAAGCAAGTACTTACGTGTTCTAAAACTCTACAAAACTACATAATTATCATAGTAATCCAAATAAAAATTGTTTAAGAATATACTCTGATGTAAAATCAAAGGCACTTGTGCTAATGGCAGTATTATACCATAAAAAGTTTCACCAGTATTCCAAAGTTCAAAAGTTCAAATTCGAATGATAACTTTTCTCTTGCAAAAAACAGTAACAAAACAAAAACAAGCCACAGAAAACAATTAAGAAAGTAGTAACTAATTGGGCTAAGCAATAAATGGAACTAAAGATTAACTTTTAAATGTTAAAGTATTGATTGCTAAGTACTATAGTAACACTAAAACACTAACCCTAACTCAGAGAAGGATACAATTTTAAAGAGCTATTTTTGATTAACCATTATAAAGTATAACAAATGAAAATAAATACAACTAAATCAAAAGTAAAGAATATCTGAAAGAAGACATAATTTAAGTCCCTGTATTGACAGCATTGGCAAGGCTCGCCTGAACATCTCCAGGATGGAAAAAAAAGGCTGGAGTAAGGAAGTAGAGTTGATGCAGCCTTGTCTACAGCTCAGCTCATCCTTCTGCCACAAACTGTCAGAAGATAGTAGGAGATCATTACTCATCAACATGACGTCTATGGCCACATTTTACTCTTTCACTGTGTTAGCTTCTAAATGACTTTCAAGAATGCAGTTTAGGGAAGAGTTACCAGTCAAAAGTGTATAATGCTTTAAATTTAAATGCTAAAAATGAATCTAAATTAAATTCATCTCTCTCACAAAGTTTAGATAAACTGGGGTTGGGGGCAGGGCAAATTTCTTTTTAGAACACCTTACACTGTATTTTCATGTTTTTCTAAACAAATCACAACCATATAGAATCCAGAATCCTCTGGAGATATACTTGTGCTATTTTTAACTAAATCCAAGTTTTACAAATAATCTCTTCAAGTTCTTAATTTCTAGTACTAGAGCTTTGTTTAACCTAGTATTTCATTCATTATAAATGCTGCTTTTAAGCAAAGACATTTAAGAAAGTCATTTACCTAACAAATATTTTCATTATAATTTGCTTAGAACAGTTTCAAATCCCAAATGACACAGAAATAGTGATATCCACTACAAATTATCAATGCTGAACACATTTTAAAAAGCAAGCACAACATTCAGAACTGTTATTAATAAGACATGCTGCAGCCATTGGCACCAGTTATTCCCTTTATTTTGACTAAATATTTAAAATAGGACAGGTCTTTAGTTGCCAAAAAAGGAAAATTTTATTAATAAAAAATGTTGACTATATTCTGGGGCACAAGGGATTTGATCAATACAGTTAGTTTACTAACACTACCGTATAACACTCCAAACGCTTAAGTATTGTCTCCAATCCAACGTGAAAGTTGAAAAGTGTGTAACTTGTAAGCCAGATCGGTACTTATGAAGGAGCCACCCCCTGGTCTTTTAAAAGAATCGCAATGATTTGGAATATACCAGCTTCCTCAACAACCTATCAACTTTATGGCTGTTTTTTAAGGAGTTATTCTCTCAGTAACACCCCGTGATCAAAACAAAACAGCGATGATACACATGTTCGCATCATTTGCTGGCTTCCTGCAATTTCATCTAAGTCAGTGGTTCTCAATCTTCCTAATGCTGTGACCCTTTAATACAGTTCCTCATGTTGTGGTGACCCCAACCATAAAATTATTTCATTGCTACTTCATAACTGTAATCTTCCTACTGCTCTAAACCATAATGTAAACACCTGATTGCGGGATACTTTATATTTAGACACACACCCCCTCAAGGGGTCACGACCTATAGGTTGAGAACCACTGATCTTAGTGGCTAGTAAATATTTTCTGTATAATCTTTTCAGTATTACAAACAGTAACCAACAGGCCAAATTACAGCCCCAAAAGTCTTCCCTCACCCTTCATATATGGTTGTAGAAGAAATAATCTTACAATCCTCAAAAACGAAGAAAAGGTTGTTTACAGTCTGACAAAGTTCTAAAAATTAACAGTAAGGAAAACTCACGAAAGCACAGATCTTAAAATGGATATGATAGAACAGGAAAGAACCTTCATTCAAGATAGTAAGACTGTTACCCACCCACAAGCCATACACATATTGCCTCAAATCATCAGATGCAATTGGCTCAGGGACTACTAAAGAAATATTCTTCAAGTGAGCTGAACAGGAGGAAGAGGGAGAGAGAGAGAGAATATTAATTTTCTCTAGAAATTTTTAGCATTTTGTAGTGAAAGGGAAAGACCAAAATCTTGCCCTGGTCACGATTTGGCAGCCTTATATGTTCAAATGCACCGCATATTCAGTAGAAACAATTTGATTTCTAATAATAATTAATCACAATTCTCTTGTCTACAACCATCTCAGAAGCCAGAATCACATTTTACGAATACCAAAAGGTTCAACAACGTTCTCCTTACAAATTCGTAAGAAAACTTACTACATACTACCGACCAGACTGTACGCAGTCTGATCAATGCTTTCCAACTAGCGAGCATGCCATAAACGTAGCGTGCTTTGCGGCACATTTTACGAGCATCAAAGACACCAGGGCAACGAGGGTTCTTTTTTTACCCAACGCTTCAACAAATTCTGTAGATTCAAAAGCTTTACAAAAGCATTTGCTAGGCTGGGCACCTAGGTACTTTCCAAACACAACAGCTCCACCGCCACATACCACCTCGCCGGTACCCAGACACCTGAGCCACCTAGACCCACAGAGTTGGGCTGTCAGCTCCCAGACGTCTGCGGTTGTGCACGACACACCGGGCCAGCTGAGCCCTCCCGGGAGCTTTCGGTAGTAA
Organism: Ondatra zibethicus; assembly: GCA_004026605.1. Lineage (NCBI taxonomy): Eukaryota > Metazoa > Chordata > Mammalia > Rodentia > Cricetidae > Ondatra > Ondatra zibethicus. The sequence continues at coordinate 84,655 of PVIU01004465.1, read as the reverse complement.
CCTAGGCACTCGATCCAGCGACGGGTCTCCATAGCAAAGCCCTTTCTCCGCGTTAGAATACGCAGAACCGTTCCCAAGAAAAGACTATCGTGCTAGACAGGACCTTTTTAAAGGGGAGCAGAAAAGAATGGCCTTCTCTAGGCAAAAAAAAAATTTTAAAAATGCAAATACAAATAGAAACTCTTGTCTGCGGTGGGAGACCGAGCTGGATTAAGAAAGCCAGCTCCTAGTTGCAATTCCCTGACAGCCTACACAGCTGTCGGTTCAACCCGAGCTCAGTTTTACCAGCCGCAAAATGGGAAACCCCGGCACCGCCTCCTCCCCCTACTCCCTCCCCTCCCCAGGGAGTCGGGACCCTGAGGACCCGGGTTCCGAGCCCACAGCGTACCTGGCTTCACGGTCTTCAGACGGATGGGCTCGCGGAAGTGGCGGATGACAGCCAGGGTGTCCCGGTTGGTGAGCCCACTGACCGGCGTCCCGTTCACCTCCAGCAGCACATCGCCCGGACTGGGCGCCTTGCCCGAGACCACGCAGCAGGTGCCTCCGCCGCCACCAGGCTCGTCGCGGAGCCGCCCCAGGTAGGGGAACTCGCCGCGCTCGGCGCCGCCGCGGATCTCAGCGCCCAAGTCGCCCGGGGGCCCGGCCCAGGACACCGCACACTCCTGCACCTTGCTGAGCCAGTGCTTCTTCTTCTTCAACGTCTTCGACATCCCGACCTGCGCTGCACCATGGGGAGCCCCCGCGCGGGCGGCCGCGGTGCCGCTCCGGGCCCCGCGTACAGCCCGGCCAGAGGGGCCCCGCCGCTGACCCCCCGCCTCAGCCCGCCGGTCGCGCGCCGCCGCGAGCCGCCCCTCACGCGGGCCGCCGAGGAGAGCCGGAGGGAGCGCGCGCCCCGCGGGCGGCGCCGGCGGGGTCTCCGGGCGGGGTCAGCGCCGACGGCCGGGGCTCGGCGCCCGCCCGGCGGGAAAGAGCTTGAGGCAGAGGGGCGGGAGCGGAGGGAGCAGCTGGAAGGCGAAGCTCCGTCCGGGAGGCGCGCACGGAGCTCGGTCGCCCGCTCGAGCGCCGCTAATGCGGAGCGGGAGCGCCGAGACCAACGCCTGCCCCAGCTGCCAGGAAACTGGCGCTTTCAAACCCGCCGCAACCTCCTCCCCGCTTGGCCCCTCCCCCGCCCTCTCCGGCCCGGCCCCGCCCCCTCCCGCAGCGCAGCGCCCGGCGCGCTGTCGTCACCAGCCCGGCTCTGGGGGACGCGCCCAGCTCTCGACTCCGCACGGCGGATTGGGTTCCGGCAGGCTGGGGGCGGGCCCTCAGCGGGTCTACCGATTCTAATTGGCCACGCTGAGTAGAGGAGGCGGGCGCTAGAATGACTGAAGTTTAGAGAGGGAGGAAAAAAGAAGTTTAGAGTATGCGGGAGGGAGGAAGGGAGGGGAAGAGAGAGGGCTGGTCTGGGAGCGGGCACAGGTCGCCAGGCCGGGAGAGGCCCTCCGCCCAGGACCTGGAGCCAAAGGAAACTCGGACGCAGAAAGGGACCCAAGTCCCCAAGATGGGGGCGTGCCCAGCTGGGCAGGGGGCGGGGCCTCGGAGCCTGAGCAGAAGGACGAGCCTGCGAGTGCTTTGCTTGGATTTTGCGAGCTCAGTCCCCAGCTACCCCGAGCGGCCGGGCCTCTAAACGGATCCGACCAGTTTGGGTTCGTTCATTCGTCCAACAGATGTTCTTGAATGATCCACTGTGTGGAGGCATTCGGAGTCCGGATATGGAGGGTTAAACACAGACCAGCGTTTGACTGCTGTGTGATCTCGGGCAAGTTAGACAGCCTGTCGGAAATAAGCATCCCCAGCTGAGACTGAAGATCATTAATTGCCCTAGCCAATGGGCTCCGAGAATGAAGAAAACAGTGATCCTGCTCTCGAGGAGATTGCAGCTTAACAGGAGGTCTGACAAGCAGATCTTTTGAGGAAAGCGGGAAGGAGCTTAATCCTGACACTGGTCACTTGACCTTGGTCAGATCTCTGCTTCGCGCCTGTAAAGAAGGTGGGAAGAGAGGTGACTGTGAATAAAGGACACCTCAGATCCCTTCCCGCTCCAATTGTTCAGAAACACTTCTTAAGCTTTTCTCCTACTTTATTGGGCTCATTCTTTCTTGTCGTTGGAATAAGAAAAAAAAAACACCTCATCCAAGTAGTCTTCCAGGATTTCTAGGAAAGTGTTTTCTCTGAACCGGGGCACTTTGTCTCCCTCTGTGACAGGGCATGCCTTCTGATTCCCTTTAATAATAGCCCTTAGGAACTCCACAGACTGGACCAAGCTTCAAGACAGCTGCCGTGATTTCCTTCACACTACTGAATTGGGGAAATAAAAACACAAAATGTGAGGCTCAAGAAACCAGGAGGAAAGTGGAGCCCTGGAGCTGCAGGCTTGGGACCTGCCAGGCAGAGAACAGACCTTTATCTAGACCCAGGCCCAGAGGCTGCCAGACAGGAAACTGTAACCTTCAGTCCTTGCTTGTAGTCTGCTGAGCAGTCACCCAAGAGAGGAACTAGGCGATTTCTATAGGATCACCCCCCCATCCTGCTGAGCCTCACTCTGACCAAGTCCATTGGAACTCAGATGGCTTCTGATGCTCTTCACACTAATGATGAGGGTAGAGGAAGCCCAGCATCTGGAAACCAGTGAGGGAAATATTTATCACAGGCATCATGTGGATTACTCAGATTAACCCACATCTGAGATAAAATTCAATTTGTTTTATGAACAACGGCTTAATGCTAATAAATTACTGGATAAAAACTCGATCACCTTAACATCTATTTTTGCTGAGAGAAACACATTTCTCTGCCTAAACTGTATCTGTTTGGAACAGCTTAGGCAGCAAGGAACAAAACATCTGACTAATAGTAGCTTAGAGCGTGAGGTCATTTTTGACATTCTTAGCATGAAGTTTAAGTGTTGGTAGTTTCAGGACTAGTTGGGCAGGAAGATCTCTGTTATGAAAGACCATATCCGTATGAACTTTTGTCTCCAAGCCTGTCACCTCTTAATTACAAGGTGGCTGCCACAGCTCCAGACATCACATCCTCGGGGTCATTATATGAAGCAAGAGAGGAGGGTAAGGAAATGTTACTCTGAATTTTATGAAGGAGAAAAATCCTACCTAGCTTGAGCCACCATAGTTGGCTAGGAAAGTGGTCACATGGCCACCTTAGACCAGTCACTGGCAAAGAAATGCAGTTGCTAACAGTCCATTAACTTAATCACAAGTCACCTTCAAACAAAGTAGAGGTCATTTTTGAGGCGGAGGAGGAGAATAGTTATTAAGTAATCACTCATCAATGTTTGTTGCATGTCTTTCTCTTTTTTTTTCTTTTTTCTTTTTCCTTTGTTTTAAGTAGTCACCCAGCATCTGCTGAATGTCTTAACCACATATTGATTCTCAGGCAGAAAATTGAAATGACTAGGAGCCTGAGCATCAGAGTCAGCCTCACATCCCAGCTTTTCTGTTTCCTAGGAAGCTGCTTACTGTCACCTAATCTCCATTTCCCCATGCGAAGAACAGACATGACAACAATACTTAACTGAGCTGTGGCAAGACATGTCCACAGCTGAGTCCAGCACTGCATAGATGGCAAAGCAAACTCTCTACAAAATGTTATTTTGGCTTGTGCTATATCGTAATATTTGTGACAAGGCTAAATGCATCATTGGGTGCCTCTCCAATTCTGCAAAAGTCGTCCATTTCCCCTGTTGTCTGAATATTCTGCCCGCTCTATGAGCTTCTGATGGTAGGACACTTCTGGAAATTACTACGTAGTCACAGATGTCACATAGATTTTTCTCTCTAAAATGGCCCTTGGTTAGTCAAACTGTTTTTCAAGTTTATCACTGTTTCCTAAACCTAATGGTTGGATTAAGAGTTATGAGTTTTCATAAGGGAATATTACTAAATCAAACAATATGAAGCCAGACCCAACAAAGCTAAATAAAACAACTGAATTTAATGTTTTCTGAAGTTTCTCTGGGTTATCTCTAATTTACAGAATGAAAAAACATGTTAGATCCCAAGATGGCTATCAGGGGTCCAAATAATTGTTGTCCTCAAGCAACAATGTCTAGGGAAGAAAGACGTTTCATCATCTCCTTTCTGTATCTCAAGAAAGTCTTTCCCAAATGCTCCTCCCAACAGGTCTTCCTCTCTAGCTGATTGGCCACAGGGACCCAATGTTTTTTACTAGCCAGTCCCTGCTGAGGATAATAAAATTACATTGCATATCCAGCATCCCCCTGGGACCTCAGAAGATGTGTGGTTATGCAACAACTGAGCAAAGCTGAAAAGGCTCGGTAAGGATGAAGAGGAGGCAATGGTTCATTAGCTAAGAGTGCATACTACTCTTGCAGACCACCCTAGCACCCATGACAGGCAGCTCAGGAGTAACTCTAGATCCAGGGGATCTGATGCCCTCTTCTGGACTCCATAGGCATCTGCACTCACAAAGGCATATACCCACACACATATACACATATCTTTTAAAGCAAATATTTTTTAAAAAATTAAAAAGCCAGGTGTTGTGGCATACACCTTTAATCCCAGCACTCAGGAGGCAGAGGCAGGCAGATCTCTAAGATCGAGGCAGCCTGGTTTACAGAGCAAGTTCTAGTACAGCCAGGGCTACACAGAGAAACCCCATCTCAAAAAAAATTTTTTTTGAATAAATAAATCTCATTTAGTATTAGTATTTAGGGAAGAAAACCATAGCATCCTCCACAAATATAATATATTGATTTGTTTCTGTCTTTTTGTTTCTTTGATTTTTTTTTGGTTTTGTTTTAGCAAAAAGTGAAAAAGTTTCTTTCATGTTATTATGCTGTGTTCCTAATGAGAGTTAAGTAAACCTGCCCATTTAGTAGAAAACTTCAGAACAACGTATAAACCCAATGTTTCTGACATGACCCAGGGTTACTCCTTTTTCATATCAGGGGCCCCTCTCACTCTATGCAAATTGTATCCCCAGCTATTTGTGGCTCAGCAACAAAGCAAGACAAGTTTAGAAAGAATGTTGATTCACTCGTAGTTTCCATCTCACGAATTCCTTCGAAGGAAGCCTAAATCCTAGTGATGGCAAATCAGGCCCTCATCAGTCACCTGAAACTTTAAAGGGTGTGGAGCAGACAGGTGTTGTAAACTTTTGCCTTCTGTACAGAATACATGAAGTTTTAGCTTGGTTTTTCTGCCACAAATCATAATAAAATATTCTTCAACGTCAAGTGCATAGCACTCACCTCTAAATCCAAGTATTTGGGAGGCTGAGGCAGGAATATCAGAGATTCAGGCTAGCCTGGGCTACGTAGTGAGTTACAGGCCAGGCTGAGCTACAAAGTCAAGAGAACAAAAGCATGGAGGTGGAAAGGCAGAGCTTCTCTACAAAATACGCGAGGACACGGGGTCTTCTCCTGCCAATTATTATTGTTCAAATTCTGAACTACAAACTCTTTACTAGACAGGCCTAGTGAGACAGGTCTGCAGTCCTGCTGGGAAAATCATTTGTACACTTTGTGAAGATGTGTCTATTTAACCTCACATGCCTAAGGCACCTTCTAATTTGTTTAATAAGGAGCTGAACAGCCAATAGATAGGCAGGAGAGGTTAGGCGGGACTTCCTGGCAGAGATAGGAACTCTGGGAAGAATCTGAATCATGCAGAATTTTCCAGTGAGGTGAGGAGGAAGTCAGACATACAGTACTGAGGAGCGGTAACAAGCCACGTGGCAGATCGTAGATTAATACAGACTGGTTAATTTTAAGAAACAGTTGGGAACAAGCCTAAGCTAAAGCCACACTTTCATAATTAATAAGAAGTCTCCATGTCATTATTTGGGAGTTGGGTCCAAAGAAAGACCTGTTCCATTTCCAGACACTAGGGAAGCTGAGGCAAGGGAATCACAAGTTCCAGGCTAGCTTGGACAACACAACAAGACCCTGTCTCAATAGCAAAAGTTCTAAAAGACTAGGACTGTAGCTCAGTAGTAGAGACTTACAGAGCAGGAATGAGGTCCTAGGTTCAATCTCCAATCCCAAGAAAGAGAGAGAGAAGAAAGGAAGGGAGGAGGGACGGAGGAAGGAAGTGGTGGAGGGAGGGAGGGAAGGGATGAAGGAAGGAAGAAAGGAAGGGAGGAAGGAAGGAAGGAAGGAAGGAAGGAAGGAAGGAAGGAAGGGGTCAGGGAAATAGTTTCATTGGGTAAGAACATTTAAGGACCCAAGTTGTGATCTTCAACACTGTCATAAAAGCGGCGTATAATCATGCTTATAACCCTAACTTATAACTGGGTCAAAGACAGGAGGATTGGTGAGGCTTGCTGGCCATCCAGCCGTAGTCCAGAACCCACAAGTTCCAGGATCACCATGAGCCCTTGTTTCAAGGGAATGAAGTAGAGCGGGATAGAGCAGAATGCCTAATATCCTCCTCTGGCCTCTGTGGAGGAGACACATATCCAGGGGGTAAGAGAGCTGTTTTTACCTTAGACACATTCATATAGGAGCAGTAGAGATGTCTCCATGAGTACGGGGCTTGAAGATCTAAATTCAATCCCAGCACCAACTGAAAAACAAGTCAGGCATCATATGCTTGTAAGCCCAGGCTTGGAAGACTGAAGCAGGCATCTAATCTTGCCAAGTCAGTGAGATCCAGATCAGTGAGAGACCCTGTCCATAAAAATACGGTGGAAAGCAATAGAGAAAGATACCAAACAGCCTCCAAACACACACACACACACACACACACACACACACACACACACACACACACCCTGCATGTACCACTATGTTGTAAGATATGCAACATAATCCACCATCACTAGCCTAACCCAGTGTTAATGTTGTGTCTTCATGTTTGATTAGCATTTTTATTTGTCTCTCATTTTATTTGTCATCTGTATGATACTGCTCAAATCAGAGACTAATAGAATAATATGGAAATTTGTATTTCAGTTAAACTAATTTATTGTCTAAAGTCCGAATTATGCTCCACACACAAGCACATAGGTACATTTACCTTCAAATGATCTCATGAAGCCAGGCCAGATTCACAGGTGCCTTAAAGGTCAAGAGCGGCAGCCTGCTTTGAACAGGGAAGGTAGTCAAGCAGTCAAGCAACAAGCTTGTCTAACAAAGCAGAACACAGAGAGCACTGAACACAACACAAGGTGTCAATAGGCCCTCGGTTGTTGTCCCCTCCTATCCTGCTAGTTTTGGAAGACAGGGTCTCACCATATAATGCTCCTGCCTCAGCCTCCCAAGTGCTCTGATTACAGATATATGCCAGCATGCCTGGCTTAACTTTAGTCCTTTAACTTAACTACAGTGTCCTACCTAAAGCTGGCCACAATTTCCTAGAGTGGCATCAGCTATGGAGCATCCAGCCCTGTGTGATCCAGACCTTGAGGGTGCACTCTTTTGACCCATCTGTGTGCGTGTCATCAGGCTGGGCTCCTGTCTTTCGGCTGGCACAGATTCCTTTATCCATCCAGTCCCCAAATACAGAACAGATTATGAGCTGACGTGGCTTTAATTGCTCCCTTTATAGCAATAAACAGGCTTACAAATCTCCTTCCTTTTTTGTTTGTTTTGTTTTGTTTTGTTTCAGACAGGTTCCTGGCTGTCCTGGAACTCACTCTACTGACCAGGCTGGCCTTGAATTCACAGAGATCTGCCGGCTTCTGCCCCGAGTGCTGGGAGTAAAGGTGTGCACCACTACAAACGGCAGGGTAACTGCTTTTTATAGGAAGAAAGGAAGTAAGCCTGAGACAGGCAAATGATCGCAAGATTCAAGGCGTGATAAATGTTCTCCACAAAGCAGAAGAGAGGAATGGATGATAGGTGGACATGGCTGGATGGAAGACTAAGGACTGCGAAATCATGGCTTAGAAAGCAGAGGTCAAGTGACAAGGCAGATGACCACACAGACCAGACATTCTGCAGAGCCTATAGTCCCACATATGACATGAGGAATGGGGATGATATGCACGCAGAGTGGTTCCAGAGCAGAGAATTGGGAAATGAGGTCAGGAAGGCCAGAGATCACAGATGCATTCAAGGATGCAAGGAAGAATGTGGGTTTTACTCAGAGCTCAGTAAAAAGCTATGAAGAGAGGAGAGGTGTGATCTGGTCTGGATTGCTTCCTATTATTCTGCCTCTGGCTCCTGCTGGGAAGGGTGCCGGGGGTCTGGAAGCCAGACAACTGTGACAGGATGATGTCCTCCTTGGTTCCTGGTTCATGACTCCTTCCCCAGGGCAGGCGACAGAAATGAAATTTCCCGCCCCAGGAGGCAGGCCAGAAAAAATGACTTTTTCTTCTCCAAAGGGAGCCAGAAAAATCAGAATTTTCCTCCCCAGGATGAATCCTGGAAACTCTTTATGGGTGTGTCCACATTTTGACTGGCAATACCATGTTGTCACCTACAAAGCTAACACTCAAAGCAATCATACTTTCAAGTTCAGACAAACAAACAAACAAAACAAATAAACTCTTAGGTTTACAATTTTGTTTTGGGCCTCATTCATAACTGTTTTTGGCCACTCGCTCTAATTTCCCCTGCCGTTCCATGTTGGAACTGGCTATAAAGAAATCCTCGGACTCTCCTTGTCTAATAGAAGGTCATAAAACCCCCAATCTTGCCCACACCCAGCAAGAAGGAATGCTGCACAAACGAGGCCAAGGAGGATCTAGACAGACAGCTTTGCTAGGCTTACCCACTCTGCTGTAAGCCTCTGCCAATCACCGTCCTACCCTGGGTGTCCCTGTGTCAGTCACAGGTATGCGGTGAAGCCTCTATAAAACTGAACAGGACAAGGTTCAGAGAGCTTCCAGAACGAGGGGACACCCTGTAGGGTGGCACACCCAGGTAGGATCCCTTCCCCCAACCCTTGATCTGTGTAACATTCACACTGTGGCCTCTGGAAAAGGCTTAATAAAAAAAAAATCAGTAAGCATGGCTCTCTGAGCTCGGCAAGGAGGAAATTGAGAGAACCCTAGCTTATGGCTGATCAATCAGAAGCGCGGGTGAAAGCTGTGGTTACCTGCAGCGGGCAATTGACACATGACGAGGCGAGCTGAGCCCTCAGCCTGCAAGGTCTGACACTAAGACGGTGTCAGGGTTAAATTAAATTGGGGGAAAATGTGGTTGGTATCCATGCAGAACTGATTGCTTGGCTGGTGTGTGTGGACACCCCCTCCCCCCCCAAACTGGAGTCATTAATGGCCTGTGCTGTGATTATAGAAGAGAAACTAGATCCAAGTTCAAGTCAGCTCTTTCTCTGTTTTCAGGAAAATCCAAAACAGGGACCCATTAATAAATGATGGTGATGTTGGACCAGGGTAGAAAGGATAGATATGAAAATTCGTTGAATGCTGTGGAAATCAGAAATTATAGCTTTAATTTCATACACTGATTATGGCTAACGGAGTGTAAGTTACAATTGTGCTGTGTAGGAATCTCTGTAGAGTATAATTGCTTTGTTGAAAAGTCTCTCTCCTCAGTAAGGAGAAGGAGAGTTCGTAATTAATTTTAAATGTATATAGGTGCCTCTCATCTGTATACCCAGGAGCACTCGCACAGGTATAATGGCAATTTCAAGGTTCTGTTTTCTGTCTTAAGAGAGAGAATAGCTTACACTCAAAGCATAGGGTGATCCTTAAGTTGACAAAACTTTTAATCTGGAGACTATGTAGTTAGATGTAGTAGAATGTGCTTCTCAAATTATAAAGGGACTGGGGAACTTTGTTTTACAAAGAACCTCACCACTGTGGGAATCTTGTAGGTTCTTTGGCTAATTAGAAAACTGCAGACCCTGGAGCCTTGTTTCCTCAGTACAGAGTAGATGTAAGCAGTGCCTCTAGCAGATTGTACTACAAAGCTCCACGTGAAACTCCCTTTCTTCAACACAGCAAAATTTCTCACTTACCCGGCTAAGCTTAAGGGAGGTGCCTCCAAACACACACTCCCAAATTTCATGGTAAAACTGACTGGAAGTCTAACACATGCACTTAAAAATGCTATTCCCATTCAAAGACAGGGTCCTAAGGCATTTCGGACACTTACAAAGACATCAGAGTAAAGGGTAGATTTGCCTTCATTCAGAACTGGAGAAGGATCCAAACGAAAGCATGCACATGGCCAATTGAGATAGTGAGAAGATACTCAGCCTCACTAATCTTCAGGAAAATGCAAATGAGGACCGCAGGCTTTCCCTCACTCCTGTCAAGATGGTTATCAGCGGAGAGGTGAAGGGATGACATGTGGGCCAGGTAGGGAAGCAAAGAGAACCCTATACACCATTGGTAGAAACATAAATTAGTCCAGTCATTATGGAAAATCAGACCTGCTATATGAGCCAGCAGTCCTATGACTGGGTATATGTGTGAGAGATATGAAACCAGTATGCCAAAGCCTGAGACGCCTGCCCATTCATTTTTATTAAAGTGCTTCTACTAAGAGTCAAGATATGGAGTCAACCTAAATGTCCACCAGTGATGAATGAAACAAACAAACAAAGAGTATGTACATGCAGTGTGAAACTACTCAGCATTAACGAAAGACTGAAATCCTATCACTTGGTATGCTAGATAGTTTTATGTCAACGTGATGTAGGCTAGAGTCATCTGAGAGGAAGGAACCTCAACTGAGAAAATGCTTCCCTGGGATGGGGCTGTGGGCAAGCCTGTAAGGGCATTTTCTTGATTGGTGATTGATGGGGGAGGGCTTAGTTATGGTAGGTGAGGCTACTACCCCTGGGCTGGTGGTCCTGTGTTCTATAAGACAGTAGGCTAAGCAATTCATGGGGAGCAAGCCAATAAGGAGTACCCTCCTCCATGGCCTGTGCATCAGCACCTGCCTCCAGGTTCCTGCCCTATTTGAGTTCCTATTCTGGCTTCCTTCAATGATTGAACTACAATGTGGAACCGTAAGCCAAATAAACCCTTTCCTCCCCAACCTGCTTTTTGGTCATGGTGTTTCATCACAGCAATCGTAATCCTGACTAGGACACTTGGGAAGGAAGGAAAGAAGAGAGGGAGGACAAGAAATGGAAGGAGGAAGGAAAGGAAGAAGGAAGGAAGGAAAGGCCAACTTAATTCTTGATCTCAGACTCTCAGCTTCTAAAACAGGAAGAAAACTTTCTGTTGAGTAAGCTGCCCAGTACGGAATCTTGATGACCTTGATCTTTGATCCTTCTTCCTAAGTGCTGCCAGTGTTCCGGTTTCTGCTCAGGTGGTGACTGAAGTCATGTGCTCAGTCCCTCAAACTTTAGTTTTTAACTGTCCTTCCCCCTCCCCCCTTTGATTCTACTGCTGCTATACTGGCCTTCTTCAATTCTTGCAGCTTGCTAGGCAAACTTGTACTGAGCCCTTCTGCAACCTGGTGAGCTCTGCCTCCAGGTGTCTGTCTGTCTGCCCAGTGCACTTTTTACCTCTAAGTCTGCTCAAAAGCCCCCTTTTGGTGGATTCCACTCTGACCTTCCTACTCCAAAGTGAAGATTCCCCAGGTCTGGACCCTGCTTTCTTTCTCTGTCAACAGTATTTGAAGATTATAGCATAGTCTACAGTTTATTTACTATATCTCCTATGTCTTCTTTGTCTCTACTTGTTTTATTTAGGGTCACTATTGCTGCATTGTGACGAAACACCAAGACCAAAAGCAACTTGGGAAGGAAAGGGTCTATTTGGCTTACACTTCAACATCACCTGACTCATCACTGAAGGAAATCAGAACAGGAACTCAAACAAGGCAGGAACCTAGAGGCAGGAGCTGATGCAGAGACCACAAAGGAGTGCTGCTTACTGGTTTGCTCCTCATGGCTTGCCCAGCCTGCTTTCTTATAGAATGTAGGACCACCAGCCCAGGCATAGCCCCACCCACAGTGCACTGGGCCCTCCCACATGAATCACTGGGCTTGTGCCTGACTCTTCTGCCTGCTCTTGGTACCCCTTTCCTCCTACTGGGTTGCCATCCAGCCTTAATATGAGGATTTGTGTCTTGTCTATTGTAACTTGTTATGGCATGTTTGGCTGATATCCCTGGAGGCCTGCTCTTTTCTGAAGAAAAATGGAGGAGGAGTGGATCTGAGGGAGAGAGGGGGTGTGGAAGGAGAGGATGGAGGGAACACTTCAGTTAGGGTGTAATATAGAGAGAAGAATAAATATCAAAAAAGGAAGAAAGAAAGAAAGAAAGAAAGAAAGAAAGAAAGAAAGAAAGAAAGAAAGAAAGAAAGAAAGAAGGAAGGAAGGAAAGAAAGACAAAAATTCCCCACGGGCTTGCCTGCAGCATTACGGCAGCATTTTCCCTCCTTTCAGATGACTATAGCTTGTGCCAAGTTGACATAAAACTAACCAGCACCCTACTCTAGAATACAATTTCCAGAAGGGACAGGAATCCTTGTTTTAGTCACTGAGACTCCAGAAATGTTTGTTTGCCCAAGTGCTTCCCAATCCAAGTTTTTTCAAAGACGTTAACTAGAGTTTGTCATTTCATTTTCATAATAATTTAATATGTAAGCACTGTTAGGAGTTGCTGTTACCAGTGTCCTCTTGGCAGAAGATTAGAAGGGTCACTTAATCACTTAAAACTTACAAAAATGGTGTCAGACAAAACTGGAACTATCTTTGCTCCATGTCCAGTCTCCTTTCCTATGCCATGGTTATCATTCTCACACACACACACACACACACACACACACACACACACAACCACTGTTAAGCAGTAGTCTATTAACAACTGCATCAGAACAGTTGAAATGAAAAGGACCAACCTGATTTAGGTGTTAACAAAAACAATGGAGGCATGTGGAAACTTCCAAATACTGCCTATGAGAAGATAAATTGGTTTGGCCTCTTCAGTAAACTAATGATTTCTACTAAAGCTAGTCTCTATACATTCTAACATTCATTAATTCTTCTCCTGGATATATGCACAATAGAAATCATGTCATCCCAAAGATCAACATAAGAATTATTCATAATAACCTGTAACTGAAAACAACTCAAATGCCTATTAAGATTAGAATGATTGGGCTGGTTGGCTCAGTAGGTAAATGTGCTTGTCATCAAAACCTGACAACTTGAGTTTGACCCCCAGAATTCATGTGAGGGTGGAAGGAGAGAATTGATGCCCAAAAGTTCTACAAGTGTCTGTGCTACCTTTAAAAAAGAAAATTAAAAGAATACATTCAAAATAGAGAAGGAAGTAGAGTGGAAGGAAGGAAGGAAACAGGGAAAGGCAGTGGCAGAGGAAAGGACAGTTTGTGCAGATCCTGATTACCCTGGCCAAGGTCTTGCACATAGTAAATGGCATAAATAAAACTCCCAAATCCTTTCTACCAGTCCCGAATCTCACTTATGTATTAGTTCTATATTTCAACTCAAATTAACCTCTAACATTTCAGGGTTGGCGTGGCTTGCACAATAGGTTCTAGCCCATGCTTATTTTGATCTAAGGGGTTACTCTGCGCAAAAGGAAGGAAGTTTAAAGTTTTACAGAGTGAATAGATCAATACCCAGGGTACAGGCAGGGAGACTTGGGAAATCACAGAAATTCAGTTTTGCATTATGAGTGTCTAATTCGCTTAGTTTTAGAGATTTAGGAAAAATAAACATCCAATGGAAATGCACGTCAATTGTGATTAAGCTTCTTTCCAACAGTAAGGCTATCTAATTATCAAGCTCATTGGTCGACAGAGTTGCTGAAATTTAGAAACAATGGAGGTACACTTCTTATTACCAAGATTCAAGCTTTTCCCAGACAAAGAAGCAAGTGCAGTGAAACCAGAGGCTGAGACAACCCCACCCCTACCCTCCCACCCTCCCCACCCCCGCTTCTGTAGGGTTGCAAAGCCCAAACCTTTGAGGGAGCTGGGGCTCCTGAGCTGGGCTCAAGGAGAAGCACGCCATTGGTGTCTCCAATGGTCACAGAGTTCTGGTGGCCTGTGGCGGCGGCAGACTCCCCCAAATGTCTTTTAGTTTCCAAGTCATTCTGCACAGGCTGAAATGTGCTCTCTTAATTTCTTTGCACTGACCTTGGCAAATGCTTATATAATGGCTTGGCCTTTTCACAAAAATTAGGTCCTGTGCTTGGACAAGTTGCTGATTGTATCAAGAATTCTAAGCTTTGAAATCCCCAAATATATTATTTAAAGGTCTTGGTTCATTTGGATTATAAATTATGACATTTCTATAAGAACCAGTCTGGACTGACTCTGAGGATATCCAGGGTGGCTACAGCAGAGGAGTCTATGGAGACAGACGGTAGTAGAAAGAATTATGAGAAGAATGTTGGAAGGAGCCCAGACTCTGTTTGCTAATTATGAAAGCCTAGCAGATTATGGAACAGTGTGTCAGTATAACTAAAATGGTGTTTTCAGGCAAGGCAGATATGAGATAGTGAAGGATAAAGTTTTTTAAGTACTTATTTTTATTTTATGTATATGAGTATTTTGCCTGCATATATGTCTGTGCATCATGCATGTGCAGTGCCCAAGCTATTAATAGTAGCTGATTAATTATCACTGTGATGTAGAATTGTCCATTATTTCTATCTTACTTAGGTGTTGTCTCATGTCATCAAGGCTTTATGAATTCATATTGCTTGACTTTAAAGAATGCTTAAATCATAAATATATATTTTGTCATAAAAACCAAACAAATACAAAAGAAAATAGTAATAGTAAAAGTAACTCTGTGTACCTGTCACTTGGAATAGAAGATTATCAAGACACTGCTGTAGTAAGAGGCAAGCGGGCCATGTTCCCGGCGCCTGGCTAGCTTAACTCCCAAAATAATTACACAGGAACTGTATTCATTTAATTACTGCCTGGCCCATTAGTTCTAACCTCTTATTGGCTAACTCTTACATGTTCGTTTAACCCATCTCCATTAATGTGTATCGCCACTTGACTGTGGCTTACCGGCATGAGTCTAACCAGCGTCTGTCTCAGGCAGGAGAAACAGGGCATCTGCCACACTGCCTTCTTCCCAGCATTCCATTCTGTCTACTCTGCCTACCTGATTTCTGCCCTATCAAAAGGCCAAGGCAGTTTCTTTATTCGCCAATGAAAGCAACACAAATACAGAAGAACCTTCTACACCACACTGCTGTATGCTTTTCCATTTTTCCCCCTTCCTTGCTTTTCATCTCTGTATCTGTGTCTTGCCTGTGCTATTTCCCATGCCTTTCTGACCTGACTTATTCATCCCAGAGACTTTCCCTGCTCTCCAGCATAGCAAGATGTACCCAACTCTCTTCATTTCCTACTACAGGCCTCAAATCAGCCCATCTCTCAAGGTACATGGTTTGTGGTCACTAAGCTTGTTTTTTAAAGGTATAAACAAAAAGCTGTTATACAGGAATGATATCCAGATGGTTGTGGCCATTACCATCCTGAAGAAATAGTTTTAAAATGGCATCAAATAAATAAGACTATGTGAGCACATTAAAATGAATCTGTTTTTAAAAGAAAGTAGATTTGCCAGCATGTAAACTTACCTCTAGGTAATCCTTCTCTGGGGTGGCTTTCTTCCATCTAGGAAATGTTCAGCTTCTCTGGGATTGTTTAACCAGAATTTCATGCCAGCTCTTACTGGGGAGTTTTAGCAGCTTTTATACTAGTATCCTCATTTTGCTTTAATTAATTTTAAGAAAATGCTAAGTGACATCTAGCACCTTCTCTTTTCTCCTTAGAACAGTTTTCATCTTCTACCCTGCCCTTAGGAGGTAAAGAACCATTGCTCCATCCCACCCTGTAGGAACAAATACTTGCTAACCTGTGAGGCAATATTGTTTCTCTTTTCCCCTCCTTATCATAGCCTCCTGGTTTTCAGCTGCAGGGATGAGCAGAGAGAAAAGGCTGTGTACCATTCTAGGGATGTGCTCTCCAGTGGCTTCCAATTGGAGGGTTGTGTAAGGAAGGCTGGGCATCTTGTCAAGAAGCACAGGTGCAAAGGGGCTTAGTGACAGTGTTAATTGTCAACCAGACAGAACCTAGGATCATCCCAGAAGCAGGTCTCTAGGAGATGCCTGTGAGGGATTGTCTTGATTTTGTGCACTGAAATGGGAACGCTGCCTTACTGCGAATGACACCTTTCCTTGGCAGTCCCAGGATGAGCTATTAGACTATCCAAGTGGAGAAAGGGAACTGAGAAACCAGAATTCCTGCACTCGTCTTTCTGTTTTCTGACTGTGGCTTTAGTATGACCAGCTGTCTCATTCCGCAGCTGGCTTGACTTCCCCACAGTGATAGACAATACCTTGAAATGTGAGCTAACAAACTCTCTCTCGCTCCCTTAAGCTGCTCTGGTCAGGGCAACACACAGAACAGCAGCAGAAAAGTAGGCAGGTGGGAACTGAACGTGTGAGCTATGGAGAAAATGTTGGTGTCTTCCTCCCTCAAATTC
This sequence comes from Ondatra zibethicus, assembly GCA_004026605.1. Taxonomy (NCBI): domain Eukaryota; kingdom Metazoa; phylum Chordata; class Mammalia; order Rodentia; family Cricetidae; genus Ondatra; species Ondatra zibethicus. Next base: position 68,227 of record PVIU01004465.1, on the reverse strand, counting down.
ATAGGTTGCCATCCATTCCCCAGTGAGAGTGGGAGGCAATTAGCTCAAGAGGGGGAAACCCTCATGAATAAGATTTGTAGCCTTAAAAGGAAATCCCAGAGTTCACTTGTTCACCCCATCATGTGAGGGCACTGTGATGGATGGATGGATCCCAGGAAGAGTGAGTCGCTCACAAAAACCAGACATCTTGATCTTTGGCATCTTGATCTTTGATGTGCAATCTCCTAAACTGAGAAATAGTTGTTTAAATCCTCCGTTTCTGATGTTTTGTCATTGCAGCCTAAGCAGGCGTACTGCAGTGTGAATGCATGTTTATATAATAACTCAAGCATGTACGTTTCCCAGATGCCAGGCGTCATCTGTATACTCCTCATGTGTGTTTAACTCTTACCCTTAGTAAGAAACCTTATGAAGCAGGTATCCATTGCCTTCCTTTTTATAGGTAGGACTCTGAGGAATAAATAAATGGGGCCCAGGCCAATCAGCTATGACATGAAAAGCCAGAATTTCAATCAGAGCAATCTGGCATTAAACTCACTAAGGGCTCTTTTTCTTCTTAAGCAAAATAGACTTCTGAATCTAAAAACCACAGCTGGAGAGAAATCGCTCTGTTTAAGGGTGAAATACCAACCCTTCATTTTAAGAAACAAGAACATGCCGTGCCCAGTATCATCATTATACTATTCTGGCTAACTCAAAGCATGTTCAGTTGACAATTGCACCGTCATTGCTCAAGCAGAAACCAAAACACATCTTTATTGTTTAGAAAGCACTTTTGAAATTAGTATTATGTAAGTTAACTGGCGGCAGGAACAATTCAGTATTTATTAGGAATTTTTGAGACAGGGCTCATGTCACTCGAAGTCACTACATATCTGAGGATGATCTTGAACTCCTGATCCTCCTGCCTCCATTCTCCAAGTGCTGATGTTTTAAGTATACATTGACACACCCAGCCTGTCAATCTTTTTGTCCCCAACGATCTAGCACATAGGAAGTAAACAGTATGCAATGAAAATAAATGGTATTTGTATAAACTAAAGCTGGTAAAAAGCGCTCTGTGTGTGTGTGTGTATGTTCACACACTGGCTACTTTTGAATATGAAAAGTACTACAGGACAACAGACCCTTTGTATGTGAGTTCTGTAACATCAACCACAAGTGAACAAAGCAACTGAGTTCTCAGAGCAAGGTAATTTACAAAGATGTTACCAGACCATGTTTTAGAAAATCAAATGCTATGTTACAGTGTAACCGTGTTAGACCTGCGAGCCCTGTCTTTACCTATTGTCACAGCCCATCAATGAAAACTTTTCCTGCTTTCCTTTAACTTTTTCCACAATGTCCCTGTTACACTCTAAAACAATGGGTCTGCAGGTTTCTGCCATAACATTTAGTCTTTGTTCTTAGCTGAAGCTTTAAAGTAAACTAACAAATACTATGCAATATTTTCTTTTTTGTTGTTGTTGTTGTTTGTTTTTTGAGATGGGGGTTTCACTGTGAAGCTTGGCTGTCCTGGAACTCTCTATAGACCAGGCTGGACTCGAACTTACAGAGACCCTCCTGCCTCTGCCCGAGTGCTGGTATTAAAGGCGTGCGCCACCACTGTCCAGCACTATGTAATATTTTCATAGTCCAATTTTAGGAGTACTTGGTTACACAATTTTAGGTTTTTTAAAGTTTTAGATCATCTATATATTTTAGGGATTACAAAACTTTATAGGTAAGCCAGAAAAGTTGTTATTCTTTCCAGTTTAAAAAGAGTTTTAGTCTTTCAGTCTCTGTTCCTCTGAGCAAAAAGATCAGTATTTATGGTTTCTATGAACTTGTTTTGTGTTTTGGCATTTGGGGTATAGTGGTGGCGGTAAAAATCTGGTTGTTTACATCCTTATAAATGATTTAGTTTTCCTGTTTTGTCAACTCAGCCTTTTAAGTCTCCTGTGAGCCAGAGTAAGGATATAATACCACTTGCAGTGTTATTTGGGGACATAAAAGGAAATGGCTGTGTGCAGCTCACAAATGCCACTTTCATTCCACCGTAGACAAGGAAGCAGGAAGCATAAGCATAGTAGTTATAGATTTAAATGGTTTGCCTGTTGTTTCATAAAGCACTTGTTTCATTTACTCCTCCAAGTCTGTGCAATTCAGCTCAGTTACTGTGAAGCAGAAAATATTATCAATTAGAGGTGCAGTGCGCCGGTCCTGAATCACAGGCTTCGGTACCCTGGTGTGTTATGATACCCAGAGTATTACCCTGCTCCCCGCCCCAGCACACACATCACAGCAGGATGGGACGTGCTCAGAGACTGGTTGTGTACTGAAAACTAATAGAAGGGAAACCTAAAAAAGGCAAAAGGTGAAGAAATAAAGCTTCTCCATAAGCTCTGGGAAGCTGTCGTAGCAGGAACTCAAGGCAGATCTCTGACCCTTGACATTGTGCCTCTTGGTCCCTAGGTCTGGATCTCTGTCCTAGTTTAGTCTGCTTTCTGCTGCTGCGAAAAAAGCAGCTTAGGAAAGGGTTTATTTGGCTTACTCTTCCTGATTGTAGTCCACCATGGAGGAAAGCTGGGGCAGAAACTGAAGCAGGAGCCTGGAGGGGGCAGGATCTGAAACAGAGGTCATAGGGAAATGATGCTTACTGGATTGTTCTCCATGGCTAGCTCGGTTTTGTTGTTGCTGCTGCTGCTGTTGTTTGTTTTTTGTTGTTGCTGTTGGTTATTTGTTGTTTTAGTCAACCCAGGACCACTTGCCCAGAAGTAGTACCACTCACAGTGGGCTGGAAAGCCAACATCGATCATAAAAAAAAAAAAAAAAAAAAAAGCCCCACAGGCCAGTCTGAGGGAGGCATCCTCAGTTGAGATTCTCTCTTCCCAGGTGACTCTGTTTGTGTCATGTTGACACACGGTAGCCGGCACAAACTCTAAACTGAAAGGACAGAGTGACTAACGGAACAATTAGGCCTTCATATCAAACTCAATATATCTAAAAGAGAGACTATTTTCTCCTTTCTCTCCCATCTAACTCCAATTCCTCGGTCAATGGTAAGACCATCTGCCAACTAGAGACTGAAGGCAAACTAACCGAAATCCAGCCCTCTGTCATCGCCATGGCAATTAGTCTCTGAGTGCTGGGTGATTTTTGCATAGAAGTATTCATACCCAACATTCATCCTCACTTTCACTGCCTCATGCTAGTCCAGGCCTTCACTATACTTCTTGGTACAATCCTCCATTTCCAATCTGACTCATATATATTTTTTTTAAATGGCAAATTAATTTCCCCCCAAAGCACTGTTCTCATTTCTTATATTTCAAGGTCATCTATCACTCCATGCGCCTCAGTCTCATCTCATTGGTTCTGGATATTTCTGATTATGCCCAGGCCTTCTCTACAGACTCATGAACAAGCTGTAATCCTCCGATTGTCCCTTGGCATCCTCGCCTGGCATGGCATCGTTTCTCATTCCATCCATTAAAATTCCACAAGTTCAAGTCCTAGCTTCAACCTTTACTGAATCACAGAGGCCCTCTATATGTGTACATTAGCTGCCCACTGATTCAACCACCCCAGATTTAAAAGTAAAAAACAAAACAGAAAAAGTAAATTGCATTATACCAAATGCCTACATTCATAAATTGCATCTATAGCACATTCTTGTTCTTTACTCCCTAAGCAATACAAGGTAACAACTGTGACACAGTGTTTACACTGTATTAGGTATTGGGTATCATAAGGAATTCAGAGATTATTTAATTAGAATGATGGATGAATACTGCTGCCATTTTATCTAAGTGATTTTAAGATTCTGTCACCAATTCTCAGAGATGCTGAAGGAAGACTGCCCACTGCATTGGCGAGCATTTGACTAATTTTGTCATTAAGCAGAGCACCGTGCTATCACTCCACATGGTTCATTCAACTTTTTTTTCTTCCCCAGTCAGGGTTTCTCTGAATAACAGCCCTGGCTGTCCTGAAACTCCCTCTGTAGACCAGGCTGGCCTCGAACTCAGAGATCCACCTGCCCAGTGTGTGCCGCCACTGCCCAGCTTGAGTTTTGTTAAAAGAGGATGAGTAGTAGCAGAGAGGGAAGAGGAGGGAGCAAGGACCAAGTCCTTATTTCTGTGGTTTCTTCTCAGTGAGGCCTTACTCTACACAAAACTTCCTCCTAGGCCCTGGCGAGCTCTCCCTTTCCTCTTTCCCCACATTTAGGGCTGGTGGAAGATAGGTTCCCTCCTGTGATACTCCATCCCCAAATCATTATAAGTCGCCCTGTGTGCCTTTGAATGATCCCAATTTGAATTCGCCGTGTTTCCTGCTGAGACCATGGCTGACACACCGTGACAGTGAAATTTCAGGTCTATACTGTGGGGGTGGAGGGAAGATGAGGATTGCAGATCTAGATTATAAAGGGCAATTCTAGTAGAAGGAGTGAACATCAGGGGTGGGAAGAAGTAGAAAAGGAAAAGGCACAGAAGGCAGGAACCGCCCGTCTGTTTCAGCATGTGGAAGAGCACATCGGCTATGACATGATCATAAATCTTTTCCTGTGATCCAGACACTCCTAACAGCATCCTTTCAGAAAGATGTAAAAATGTAATCCTCTTATTGACAGGGTGACAGCACAGCTAACAGTATCATCAGGGGGCCTTACAACTTCCTCGGCTGGGAAACAGATTCTGAGTTCCGTTATTTATACAGGATTTCACCTGCTAGCATTTTATTCTCAAATTGAGGACTGAACCTAAGTCCTCACACATGCAAGGTGGACACTCTACCAACTGAACTGCCACCCACTCTAGTTTTAAAAAATCATCACTGTGTTATTTATTTTGCATATGTGGAGGGAGCATGTGGCAGTGCAGGGTACATTACTCCTCTGGCTTGAAGCCCATCCTTTCACCACTGGTTGGAACGCCACATCCTCTCAGTCTCTTCAGGACCCAGTGCTCCCGTGGTCCTAGTAGCTCTGCTGTGTATCGAACTCTGCCAAGATGGATCACATGAAAGTGCAGCCTCCTCCCTTGACTCTACCCTCTGTTCAGGTCGTCTCTGAGGACCATGCTTCTTCAGAGAATCGCCCATAGCGAAAGATGGTCCTGTGTGTACCTCACTGTTGAACCCACATCAGCCCTGTCCACGCTATCACATTAGCTTCCGATGCCTTGAAGCCATCCCACAAGTACACAGTCCAGTCGGAGTTTTACTTGACTTTTCTGTGATATTTACACTCCAGTTCTCTTTCTTTTGGAAACAGTCTGAGATGGCCTTAAACTCTCCTGGATCTCCTCTTATCTCTGGCTACTTCTCCCGAGAGTGGGGGCGATGTTTAGACCATTGTGAGGCACTTAGAAATAAAACCAGGATCATTGAGACTGATTATTGGGTAAAGGCACTTGTCACCAACTCTACCAACCTGACTTCAGTCCCCAGAACCCACATGGTGTCAAGAGAAAACTAAAGTCCCACTATCCTCTGACCTTTATACACACATACTGGTGCAACCGTATCACACACAATAAATAAATAAACGTCATAAAATAATATAATAAAGAAATAAAACCAGAACTAAGGTGAGTTGAGTGACACAGTTGCCTCTTTTATAAAATTTAAGGGGTTGCCAAAGAAAGAAAAAAAATGAAACTAACAATGCATGGTACAATGACTCCGTGGGTAAAGGCACTTGTCATGACTGATGACCTGAGCTTATCTCCAGGACATGCAAGTGGTCCTCTGACCTCTACTTGCATAAGATGGCATATGTGCATTCACATTCACATTAACTTACACACATAGAATAAATGTATGTAATTATCAAAATGCAATAAACAGAATAACTAATTTTGAATAAAATAGTTCAAATATCTAATTAATGTAAATGAGCATGTTAAACAAAATATCAAAAACTTTTTAAAAAGCCAGTACTGTGCTATGCTGATTAAGATTGGAGCCTGAGGCAAAAAGAAAAATATATTTTTAGATTCACTTTTAATGCATTTTTAAATGACTAATTTTTTGAACATTAATGTAGCAGGAAAACTACTGAAATGGAAAAGTAGGTGTATTAAACTATCATTTAAAGTGTAAATATAGTTTGCTTATGCCAAAAGAGAATTTATTATGATTTAACTACATGTTAATTAAAAGTTATTTGTATCATCATTTGGTCAAGAGAATATTTTTAATTAACCTATTTTATGTATATGTATGTGTGTCTGACGTTATGTATGTGTATCACTTGCATGCAGAAGCCTGTGGAAGTCAGAGAGGGCATTAGAGCCCCTGGAATTAAGTTACAGGCTGTTGTGACCTATCATGTGGATGCTGGGAAGCAAACCCAGATCCTCTAGAGGCAAGAGCAGGCAGTGCTCTCCTGCCGAGCCATCTCTACAGCCCCCAGTCAAGGGAAATTTTAAAACAAGACGAGTCTATAGTCTCAACTCAAAGCAAGGCCATCAAAGAAGTTGATTAGAGGATGTTATTGATGGGTTTGTTTCCATTAAAGCAGGGGTGCATTTTCTTTAACTTCAGAAACCAAAATGATACACCTTTAAAACAATAACAATAGCAATGAAAACATTCTATTTTTTTTTAATCCAGTGTGGAGACACTTTTGCTATCATCCTGTCAGCCTAATGAGAAATTCAACCTGTTATTTTTAAGCATCCTATTTTAGGACAGAGCAAAGATGTAGAAAACACACACACACACACACCAGAAGGCATACAAAGTGATCTTTAGCATTCACTGAGACTTCCGGCCAGGAGCTTGAACTGTTCATAGGTCCCTGTACTTCCAAACCCTTAAGGGTTCTGTCCTCTGACTGTGGGGATTCTCTTTGCCATCTGGACATTTTTACTTGAAACTCTAAAAGTCTTAACTGAAGAATCCCTGTATATTAGCTTCTATTGATCTCCTTGAAACTAGAAATAGTAAAAGCAGACTACCAGATTAAACTAAGAGCAAAGGAGGGAAATGAAAGCAAGGGAGAAGTTATTTCCACAAGAGTCTCTTCTGCATGCTCATCCTCTGCCCCTCCCCCCCCCGGGCCATCTAGAGTGAGATCCCGAGGTCTCTCTCTCTCTCCCTGACAGTTGCCATCTACAAGCCTGTTACCACCTGGTTTGTTTTTCTGGCCCAGACCTCTTTACTGTCCCCCAGAGCAATCTGTCCTGCCCTGTAGTGCTCTGTGGACTTCTCAGTGACACAGAGCTAAACGTGCCCAGCACCTCCGTGCTCACGCCACTTTCCAGCCAAGCAGGTCTCTTGCAGCATAGACAGTGAGGGGCTTTCACTCAGGAGCGCCCCGCCCCCTGTGCCACCATCTCACATTCGAGTTCTTCCTTGAATCCTGTCCCCTTCCCTTCTTGCACAACTCTTAGCCTCTAAGCAGCTCCATTTCTTCTGCTCCATGCTAGTCTTAGCTGTTGTAGTCTCGTGCCAAGACCGTTGTAAAGCCTTCTAACTGGTCTTTCCGGTATTCCAGCTTGCCTTTGCAAATCTCATCTTCAGAGAGCCCTCAGAAACAGTGTCTGCGGGTGAAACCCTCTCACTTCTCCACGCTATATCTGACTTTGTTCCATCTTCTCTCTTTGCTTCCTGAGTCCATCCATCTGGCTTTCAGCACCCATTGCTCCCTTTGGTCATTATGTGTGATGCTGTGACTGATGTTTGCCTCTTCCTCTAGGATATAGACCCTCAATGACAACAGGGACTATTGTCTCAAAGGCCTTAATATCGTAAGCAAATATTTGTAGGAGAAATAATACGTTTATTATTGCAAAGTTTAGTTTCTCTGAAGCTGGGAAGTGTACTTGCGACCATGCTCTCTTTCAGTAATCTCTCAGAATGAGTCTTCTAGATGCCTTCTTAAAGTACTTTACATATGTTAAATCAGTTAATCCTCACTATAAGGAAGTGAATGCTATTATATTCCCATTTTAAAGATGCTGAACTGAGGCACAGGGAAGTCAAACAGCAATAAGCAGTAAAGGGAGAACTCTAAGTTACAGAGAACATTGCCAAGCCCATGACAGGAAGACAAGGACACGTTCAGAAGAGAAAAGCACAAGAAATGAGACGAATGTCTGTCAAGGTGTAACAACCATGGCCAGTCTTACTGGATCCTGTCAAAGTGGAATCAGCTGTGTGTTATTAAGACCCCGTTACAGACGAGGAGGCTGAGGATGACCTAATGGACATTGCACAGGCAGTGCACAGCGTCGCTGGAGTTCAGAGCCACGTTGGCAAGACTCTGGGGCCTGAGCTCTTTCTCTTCTACGAAACTGACTCCAAGAAGAGTGAGATCTACCTCTTTCCTCCTCTCTCTCTCCCTTCTTCCCTCCCATCTGTCTCCTCCCCATCCCTCTACTTCTTGAGACAGGCTCTTGTTATATAACCCAGGTCGGCCTGGAAATCATGGCAATCCCCCTGCCTCAGCCCCCAGAGTGCTGGGACTGCAGGCATTTACCACTATACCCAGTTGCTTCCTTTCTGCCACAAAGTGACCAGTTGATCTATCTCACTTAGAAATCTTGTGGGTTTGGTGCGGGTAGGCCATTTAGTCTGCATTTCAAACAGACTTCCCAGGTGGCTTTGCAGCTCCCAACCTTTTCAGCAGCCTCCGAGGGGCAGATAAGCAGAAGCCTGTTGGGCTGCACCCCTAGGATTTCTGATTGAGAAGGTCTGGGGCTGTTAGCATTTTCATTTCTGACACATCCCTGAGTGGAGCGGGAAAGCCTTTGAGACCTATCTTAGCACAAGGCTCTGAGAGATGCTTATCTGGCTTTTTATCTTTCCTTGGTTCCCTCACATCTGAAGTACTTTTCAAAACACACATGCCTCTACTCTGCCACCTCGCCATATGCCCCTCTTTGAGAATTGTGGAAAAGAGCAGAGGGACCCGGGGAGCATGATCCTGAGGCAAAATCCTTCTGCAGCTTGCGACGGAGAATCTCCTGCTTTCACTGTGATGCGATGCTCATGTAAAACCGCAGGATACGGATGTCTCCAAGTAGACCTGTTCTAGCTGAGGCAGAGTAAAAGCAGTACTTTGGGCTCCCCCGCCCCTTTTCCTTCTTTGACAGGAAAACACAAGAGCTGGGTGTGGTGGCTCAAGTGGATTTCTGTGAGTTTGAACCCAGGCTGGTTTCCATAGTGAGTTCCAGGCCAGCCAGGGCTGCATAATGAGACCCTGACTCACAACAGCAAGAACAAATGATTAAAAGGGCATTTTTCTCTCTCACACATACATACATTTAGGGATGCATTTACGACAATGTAATTTGCACTTTTTGGGAAACTAAGAGGACAAAGCATTAGACAACATATGGGAGGGTATTTTAAATTGAAATAAAAATCAGACTTAAAATTTTTAATGATGTACTATCCCTCTAGAAAGATCATTTTGCCTTAGAGTCCCTAATGCATACACGCACGCACACACATGCATGCACACACATATATGAGCATGTATGCAAGCATGTCAGGCTTGTTTGATTTCTCCATCAAACCCACTACAGTGCATGAAGTAAGCAAACAGGGAGCACATGTGATGTGACAATGACTCAGGACTCATTTGCTCGAAGGATCTTTGTCATATGCCAGGCCATCTTTTCAGAGCACGTGATCTGTGAAGGTATTCTCCATAAAGGCATTTGACAGATGAGATTTTGATGAAATGTATTTCCAGACTTCAGTGTCTTCAGAAAAAAATTCAGTCCTTTCAGAGTTCGGAATTAAATAAAAGATTTATGCTTCTTATAGGCATCCATGAGGAGCATTATCAACATTTTATCTTGACAAGCCTTACAAACAGTGGTGTCTACGAAGAGCTTTCTTTGCTGGCCTTTCATTTCCTCATTCCAAGCCATTGACTCATGTGCTCCCTGTTCCTGAATTCCATTTGACTAATGCACTAAGCAGACATCTGAGTCCCCTGTCAAGTGTGCGTGTTTATGTGTGTATGTGCTTGCATGAGTATGTGTGTGTGTACATGTGTACTTACGTGAGTGTGTGTGTATGCTTGTGTATGTGCGTGAGTGTGTGTGTGTGTGTGTGTGTGTGTGTGTGTGTGTGTGTGTGTGTGTGTGTGTGTGTGTGCATTGGCCAGAGGTCAATCCAGATGCCATTCCTTAGTTACCATTCACCTTGTTTTGAGGCAGGGTCTCTCACTGAACCTGGAGCTCACTGCTAGCTGGCCAGAGAGCCCCAGGTGTCTTCCCGTTTCTCCCTCTCCCGTGCTGGGATTACAAGCATGGGTGACACCACACTCAAGTTTTTAGTGTGAGTTCTGGGAATTGAACTCAGGTCCTCATGCTCACATGGCGAGAACTTCTCCCCAACCCTTCTAATTCTTGTATATTTTTTGTTTTGTTCTAGAACTAAAAAAAAAAAAAAAAAGACAACCCAATTTCATTTATTTTCCATTTCTCTTTTTACTACTTTCAGTTTAAACACAAATAAATAAATAGCTCTGCTTCCCTACAGCTATCCCCAGGAAGTGAATATTTTTAAATTACCAAACCAAATGTCTTGGTGGGTAGGGAATTGCATTTCTACAGAATTTTGATGATTAAGGCCTCTGAGGATGCCGATGGGCTACTAAGTTTTTGTTTTCTGTATTGAAGTAACCCTAACTTCAGGCCAATGGAGATATATGGCAGAGGGCTCTGTTTTTCTAAATCTAAACCTGTGGATGGCCACATGTGGAGGAAGTGACTGAGGACACAGCTACCAAGCATGTTGGACTCAGGGACCAGACTTTATGAGTTAGGTGCTGGTTCCTACACTCACAGTGTAGCTTGTGCAAGTGTCTCATCTTTCAAGTGGGATTCTGACAGAACTCATTTTGAAGGTTATTCTCAGGGTTATATCTAATGGATGCAACACAGCAACTTCAGCATAATCAATGCTGGGCCTGGAGAGACGGCTCAGTGGTTAAGTACACTGGCTGCTCTTTCAGAGGATCAAGTTCAATTCCCAGCACCCACCTGGCAGCTCACAACCAGCTGTAATTGCAGTTCCAGGACATCTGATGCCCTTTTTTGCTGTCTGTGGGTACTGTGACACGTGCTGTACTGACATACATGCAGAAAGGATATCCATTTACATAGAAATAATTTTAAAAACATAATAGATGTATCAGTAAGTATTTGTTGTGGTTGTACCATTTTAATTATTACTAAAATGTTCATATAATGCTAACACAGATATGAGGAACAATTTGAATCTAAAGGAGCAAGCATTAGCAGAGGTTTTTATTTTTTGTTTAGTTAATAATGTCATTAATGCTTATTTAAGGAAAAACAAAATAGTTATTAGTTTACCCGACTCTAAATAAAAATGAAAAAGTTGTTTGCTGTAGAACAATATTATTTCTTGCTAAGACCTACTATGGATATTGTAAATTATAAAGCAAATACACTATATTGGAAATATCCCTTCAGAAAGCCCAAACCGAGACCTTAATTATGAACAGAAGTCATCCCTTTACTACCTTGAGACATTTGCTGAGAAGGAGGCACAATTATATAATCAAGCATAATGAATGCAGATTCATTTATTTATACTGCAACTTATTCCAGGAAGGAATAGAGGCTGCTGTAATGAGTGAATCACAGGCAAGCCTCAAGATAAAGAAGTTCTAATGTAGCGGCGGGCTAGCTCTCAGCACATATGAATACACTATAAAAGATGCTGCAAAGGAATGTAAATAAAGATGAATAAAAGCCATGTTCCTTCTACATTTCCTCTTCTAGAGCATCACCTTGCTGACAACAGCAAAACTTTGTTTGGCTCTTTCCTATCCATTGTTTTCCACATTCAGTCAATAACCCACCGGTTTCATTTTCGTAGTTGCGTTATTTCGTTTGTTGGTTTTGTTTTGTTTTTGTTTTTTGAGACAGGGTTTCTGGAATTTGCTCTGTAGATCAGGCTGGCCCCTTACTCACAGAGATCCCCCTGCCTCTGCCTCCTGAGTGCTGGGATGAAAGGCGTGTGCCACCACCGCTTCACTTTTTCACAGTTGCTTTGTTTTTTATCTACATCGTCTCGGTTTCTACTGCTATTACCCTCATTCATATTGCTACTTCACGAATAACAACCTTCTATAGATTTTTCTGCCTCTCATCTCTCTTCTTCCCATCCCTCTTCCCTTCTAATCTGATACCATTATCCTTCCAGTTTAGTGCTAGTGAGTTAATTTTTCTAAATTATGCCTCTGGTCTTGTCATTTGCATGCCCAAGACCTGCTTTCTATTTCTGCTGCATTTTATTTGTACTGACTTTATGTCGGTAGTTTATACCTCATAGAGTCACACTTTTTACAGTCCTTGGAGCTTCTCTCCCAGAAAACTCCTTGCACTGTTTCTCCACAGCACCTAGCTCACTGTTGTCAGGGATCAATGAATGTTGAAAAACCAAGAATGTATCATTATGTTGATAGGCATTTCTAACCGGCACAACTGTGTCTTTGTGATGCTATAATTTGATCAGGACAAAGAGAGATGTAAATCAACAATTTAGAAAAGTGTAGCTAATTCAAGACCTTAATTATAGATTTGTGAGATAGTCACATAATTCCTTCAAACTGGAGAGAATGCATTTTCATCTTGTCACTTACCATGCAAGCTGTGACAATTAAAATATTAATCAAAGGTTAAGGAAAGCTAGCACAGTAAGGAGAAAATATCAATTGAGAGTAACATTTTGAAAGGTACCATGACAGCAGAGGTTCTAATGAAAACCATAAACTGAAATACCCGTACATGTAAAAGGGTAAAGTGTGTGTAAGATAGAGGTCACCTGTCTTAAGATGTATAAATGCATTTTACTGGCTGGTTTTTAAAATCAGTTTTATACAAAATAGGATCACCTAGGAAGAAGTATCCTCAATCAAGGAATTACCTCCCTCAGACTGACCTGTGGGCATCTCTGTGAGGACATTTCCTTAGTTGCTAGATGAATGATACAGGAGGGGCCACGTCCACTGTTGGCAGTGCCAAACCTGGACAGATGGGCCTGGGTTATATAAGAAAGTTGTCTGAGCACGGGGGCGGGGCAGGGGGAGGCAAGCCTGTAAGATGTGGTCCCCATGGTTTCTGCTTCAAAGTTCAGCCTTGAGTTCCTGCAATGGCTTTCCTCAGTGATAGGTCATGACCTGGAAGAGTAAGATGAAATAAACCCTTTCCTTCCCTCTTCTACAGCAACAGAAAAACAAAGTAGGACACTCATAATCTCTGAGAGAGAGAGAGAGTAAATTTTTTGTTTGTTTTTGTTTTTCAAGACAGGGTTTCTCTGTGTAGTTTTGGAGACTGTTCTGAAACTCACTCCGTAAACCATGCTGGCCTCAAACTCACAGAGATCCACTTGCCTTTGCCTTCAGAGTGCTGAGATTAAATATGTGTGCCACTATTGCCCTGCTAGAGTAATACCTAGCTACTCGGTAAGCTGAGGTGGAAAGATGGCAAATTCAAGGTTGACTTGGGCAACTTAGCAAGGACCTGCTTTCAAATCAAAACTTAAAAAACAAAACAAAACAAAACACGAAATGGCTGTGATCAAAGGTCAGTGTATTATGCTTCACTAGTATACACAAGTCCCTGGGTTCAATCCCCAATACTGGAGAGGTAGAGGGAGTGAAGGAAGGACAGAGGGAGGAGGGAGGGAGAGATTTATTCGTGTGTCTATGACTCTGAGGAGGAGCAGTAGTTTTGGTGATGTACATTTAACTGTTATGGGCCCCCTGTCTATGATACATGAAGAGGAATCTTTAGCTTGTTTGTGATTTATAGCATAACATGCTTAGTCTCAGAAGAAAATTCATCCAGACATTGCATCAGCTGTTACAAAATACTATAGAATAAACAATCCTTTTAATAACAGCGTAGGTAAGGCAACAATAACCATTTCTAGGTATCTGTAATCATTGTAAAGATCAAAGTTTGTGTCTTTCCATATGATGGTAATGCACTCAGCTATTTCCAGAGATTACAACCGTTGCTGTATAAAGCTCCAAAATATCTTTTGATGGTTATAAAAAGCCATATTGAACTAAATTTGAATGAAAGATGAGAGCTTTATTATGTATTCAAATTTCTGCACGTAAGGCATTTTAAAGGTAAACTACCCCATCTACTCCTTAAGTGTTGCTTGGATTACATGACTTACTTGCGATAAGTAGAGAGTATAGAAAGAAAAAAACATACTAACTCTATAGTGAAGAAGCATAGCAAATACCAAACTGAAGGACACTTTACAAAAGTAAATTTACAAAAATTATTTACAAAAATAATGAAAGGCTGAGAATTATCCATGGCCAGAAATTAAGGAGAAATGACAACTCAATGAAAAGTGAAAGTGCTGCTTTAGACTGGATCCCAGATTGGAAGAAGGACATTAGTGGGGTAACTGGGGAACTCTAAAGACTAGAGCTTAACAGTAATGTTCTGGTATTGTTTTCATAGTTTACATAAGCATGCCATTGTAAGGCTGTGGAGATGCCCCTGTCATTAAAGTGCCTGATGTCTGAGCATGAGGACCTCAGCACCATGTAAAAAGCCAGGCCCAGGGGCTGGAGAGATGGCTCAGAGGTTAAGAGCATTGCCTGCTCTTCCAAAGGTCCTGAGTTCCATTCCCAGTAACCACATGGTGGCTCACAACCATCTATGCTGAGATCTGGTGCCCTCTTCTGGCCTTCACGGATACATGCAGAAAGAATACTGTACATATAATTAATAAATGAATCTTTAAAAAAGAACATTTAAGCCGGGCAGTGGTGGTACACGTCTTTCATCCCAGCACTCGGGAGGCAGAGGCAGGCGGATCTCTGTGAATTCGAGGCCAGCCTGGTCTACAAGAGCTGCCTGGTATACAAGAGCTAGTTCTAGGACAGGCACCAAAAGCTACAGAGAAACCCTGTCTCTAAAATCCAAAAAAAAAAAAAAAAAAAAAAAAGCCAGGCCCATGCCTGTAACTCCAAAGCTTAGAGGGCAGAGATAGGCAGATCCCTGATACTCACTGGCCAGCCAGTTATCTAAATGAATGAGCTCCAAGCTCAGTGAGAGAACCTGTCTCAAAAAATAACCGTGGGAAGCAAATGAGGAAAAGACATCCAAAGCCAACATTTGACCTCCACAGGCATGCACATGTGCACACATGTGTAAATGATGATAACGATGACCAGGATGCTGACGAACATACCACAGTTAAACAAGTGTTAGCTAAAGAAGCACGCGAGAACTCTGTGTATTATCTTCACAGCTTTTCTATAAATCTAAACTTCTCGCAAAAGTTTTCTTACAAGAAAACCTTGTTTCTGTTCTGACATAAAGTAGCCACAAGTCTACCATCTGTCACTGCCATCTAAAGCTATGTTGCCAGTCCAGTCACCCTTGGTTGACAATGTTACTGAGCAAGATGGATGAGAAAATATATAGCAGAAAGCAATTTCAAGAAAGGAAGCTGAAAGAAAATTGGAAAAAAAAACTTTGAAAACAGTGTACAATATTAAAATGTTTTTTTAAAAAAATGCATCTTCCTTTTTACAGATAGCCACAAAGAGCCAAGGTAATAAAATTTCACTTGTGCTGCATTGTGATTCCATTAAGATCCAAGTAATGTCTCTGTGTGTGCTTTTCTCGGGAAAGGCTCTGTCCTTCTGTTACTGCAGTATCGAGCTCTAAGCTGTTATCACCCTCTGGGGAGAGCTATGTTTTGTTGGGTTGTGTATAATGAGGTTGAAGCCTACATGAACCCTCAGAGAGATGAGTTGAGCATCCCAAGTTCTTAAAAAATACAGAAATAAAATAAAGAATCTGCCTGCTGGCTTTCAAATGTGAGTGAAGAGAACCATTTTAGAATCTGATATATTATCCTAAAAGCAAAGAGTAGTGTGCATGCCTTAATGTCCTCTACCCACCTTTGATCCCTACATGTCCATTTGTCCCTGCTGGGTATTCACAATGACCATGCCTATCTGTTCTTCAGTATTTACAATATTATTAGAGATTTGGGGAGGTTAGTCCATATCTCACTAAAATGTCTTCTTCATTAATCTTAATAAACCTATAAGCAATTTTTGCTCATTATCACCAATTTAACTTTAACCATGGCACTTAATTAGATTTTAATCCTCGCGATGATTTTGCAAACACCAATGTCATTAGTTCCCCTATGTGTTCCTTCCGAAGGGGAAACTCTAACACCATGCGTTCTCTGCACGTGCATCTAGATGGCATCCTTTGCATCAAATCTATTACTGGAAGAGTCATTCATCTCTGCTCTGGGAAGACTACAGGTGTGTCGTGTGATCTGGAAACTGTGACTCTCCTAGAGTTTTCCATTGGGTGAAATGTTCCACATCAAGCTTTGTTTTGCTTTAGATTCCAGAAGCAAATGCTGCGTGCCTTTCGGTGTGGCCATGCTGCGAAAGGACAGGAAGAACTCTAACAATGAGATCAGACAGCAGGATGTCATGGTGGTGGTGTCAGGATTTGATGGAGCCTGTTCCCTGGTCAGGGGGCAGGAAAAGAAAGGCTGTGGCTGTTTTTGTCCCTTGGCTCTCTCGTAGCCTTGAGGACATGGTAGGAGAGGCCACTCCTGAAAAGCGGGATGATGAGGAAGAGACACACTGCCTTGTTTCCATCTTTTCTTCACTTTCTTCCCTCCCCCATCCCCGTTTCCTGGGTGGGCTCTGAGAACTGCAATATTTGCATTGCTATAGCATGTGAAGACAGACCTTCTATATTTTAATGTTCCAGTTATAGAAATGTCAAATAGCTGCTGTTTTCAACAAGATGTGAAAGTTTTTCTTTACATTAAGAAACAAACAAACAAACAAAACCCCCAAACCAAAAAAAAACTTTTGTTTTTGGAACTGGAGAGATGTCTCAGTGGTTTAGCACTTTTGATTCTTGCAGAGCACCCTGGTTCAATTCCCAGCACTGGCATGATGGTTCACAGCCATCCATAACTCCAGTTCCTGGGAATCCAACACTCTCTTCTGACCTCTGTAGGCACCAGGCGTACATGTAATCTACATATATACATGCAAGCAACACACAATTCACTGTTAATCCCAAAGATATGAGAAGAAACACCACCAACTCAAATCAACATGGCCAAATTAATTAAAACGAGCAATTTATTAAAGCAAGCTTTTTAATTCATGTACATGGGTTACCTCTCCCTAAGGCAGGGCTTCAGAAGGTCAGCATTGGATATGTGCAAGATAAGGATTTTTAATAGCTCAGGGATAGGGGGTTTTCAAATGGGGGATTTGGCAGGCAGGAGCAGCATAACAAGGTAGTTATAACAACCGTTTGAAACAAAGGTAGGGTTGCAAGATGGTCATATTAAATATTTGAAACAACAACATGGTTGCTATTTCCTAGAACAGGCAATACAGAACCATTTGTAGTTAAGGTTACAGGTGGGGCATAGCCTAATCCTTGAGAAACAGAGATTTAATCATGAACAGAAATAAACCCAGTTTGTCTTTATTATAAGATATGTTTTATGCCTAAGATGGAGGCAGGCTGGTTCAACACATAAATAAATGTAAAAATTAACAAACAAACAATACTTGTGTTGGTCTGAGGAGATTACTCAGTGGATAAAGCAATTGCCATATAACTATGAGGACCAAAGTTCAGGTTCCCAGGACCCACATAAATGCCAGGGTGTGGTAACCTAACCATAATTCTAGTGCACATAGAAGGCAGAGACAATCTTGGGAGCAAGCTGGCTAGCCAGATTAGCCATATCAGAGAGCTCTTGGTTCCGTTGAGAGATCCTGCCTCAAAAAGTAAGGTGGAGAATGAATGAGAAAAATTCCTGATGTCAGCCTTGGGCCTTCACACTTATGCTTGCTCATGTGCCTTTGTACACACATATACACCCACAGATGTGAACATGCATACATGCAAAGCACACACACACACACACACACACACAGAGTTGAGTTACTTTTAAAGTACTTTTTGAAATAATTTTCCTTACATTTAAAACATTTCTAGGCTGGGAAGATACGTCAGTTAGCCAAGAGTTTGCCTGGCATATGCATAGCTCTGGGTTCAAACAAACAAACAAAAACTTCCTGAGAGAACTTTTACTTCACTATGAAGCTAGTACCCTTTGGTCTAGTCTTGATTGAAGGCCTGGATCCTCATAAGTTCCATGTTCTTTTTTCTTTGAGACAGGATCTTGTGTCTCAGGCTGGCCTCTAGCTTGATACAAAGCTAAGGCTGGAATCCTACCATGTGGGTCAGTTTATGAGGTGCTGGGACTAGAATTCATGGCTTCATGCATGCAACACTCTACCACCCAGCCCCACTTTCCATAGTCTTTCTTACAAGGAACTTTGTACTTGTTTGTGCTTTTGTCTTCTCTGCCTGGGTAGTTGCCAAGGAAGCCTACCAGAATGACACTGGTGAGGATGGGAACCATCCTTCACATAGAATCCTATTCATTCCTGTCATTTAAAATGTCCTCAAAGGCACTTGCTTTTTCCCTTTGTTTATGTCTACGGATGTGTGTACCTACAATGTATGCAAGGTTCGCGTTGTCAAGGGCACTGCATCATTAATATGGCCTGGCAAATTGTTAGCCAGCTCACCAAGTTCCATTTCTGTTGGCTAGACATGGGTTCTCACAAACGACCTGATTCTACACCAACTATCGATTACCTCTTGGTGTCTGTTATCTGCTGACCTTGTTTTCCAGGGGATATGTGTTTTCTAACTTCTCGTGTTGTTGAGGTGTTTAGTTGCCTCTGTTTCCAACCTCATTTGTGGGAGAAGTAGAACAACGTAAAACCCTGTAGCAGTCTTGGAGAGCTGAAAGGTTTTATAGTGATGGATACAGTCATGGATCTAGTGAAGAGAGTCAGCAAAGATACCACCCATACGGCCGTGTACCATTCATCTCTATGGAAGAATTTTGTAGATACAGAGAATCCAGTTGGAATCCTAACACCAGCTTTTATAAACTTCTTAAGTAACTGAAGTCAACTATGGTAACCTTGCCTTTGTCCGAGGCCTAACAGGTTTTCCAGTAGCCTTCTCAGCTTTAATGTTTGTGCTTCACAGGGCAGAATCAAACAAGCCGCTCCTGAAAAAGCATCCCAAGCCCAGGTGTGCACTGTTTGCTTAGATTCCTACACTCGTTGCTCCCTTTCTCACCCTCAATGCCCTTTACTCCTGTTGTCTTACTTTGTGTGGAAAACTCTCCTCAGTCTCCTCTAAAACTTCTCTCTGATAGACATGGCTCTTTCTTTAACCCCTGCTGACTTGACTGTCAGCCTATACAGCTCCATCTCCTTTTCTAGAACGTTCTTCCTCCAATTTGTGCCTCCAAATTTCCATTTATTGTCCTGCCAAGCTCAGCATCCCACAGCTGAAGGGTGACCCCATCTCTGTCAGTCTGTGATTTAGAATTGTGCCCCTGCCTCTGTAGCGAATTAGGTAGGTACGATGAATAACTAGGCCAGTTCAAGAATAACAACTATACTTTAATGACTATAATGGGAAAAACTCATGCTACAAGAGTGGGAGGTCCGACTTCCTGTATGTCCGGCGGGCACCACGCAGAGAGGGCGTGCACCTTTATTCTACCAGTTTTTCCTCCTCCGCTGCAGGTAGCCACGCCTTAATTAGATGTGATTGGTTGATAGGGTTTCCCCATCATGCCTCTTGTGCCAGTCCCACTACTACTATGAACCTGCAAAATGTGCCTGACTATGACACTCCCACTTGCTGCCTTGGTGCCAGTTTGTCTTTTTAATCCATTGCCTACCATTTTATGCTTATTTAACTTAAAAAGCCAATGGAAATCTAGAGGGAAGAAAGAAAGGAGAGAAGAAGAAAAGGAATAAAGGAAGTAAGTAAGAAGGGAGGGGTGGAGGGAGGGAGGGAAGAAGGAAGGAAGGAAGGAAGGAAGGAAGGAAGGAAGGAAGGAAGGAAGGAAGAAAAGAATAGAGGGAAGGAGAAAGGAAATCTTTTCTGAAGTCCCAGTCCTTAATCTGCCATCTATAAGTCCCTGTAAACTGGCCCAACACTTAACTCCAGGCTTTTCCTTCACAATCCTTTTCAACAAGCTTATACCTCTGTTCTTCCTCTGTGAGATTTTTCTGCATCTGGTAACTGCAGCAATAGCTGCAATTTCACAATTTCTCAATCCCATGAACTACACTGTATCTACCTAAAAACGGTGTCAGGTAGAAACTATTATCCTATTTTCGTAGGTGAAAGAAAATTGTTACATGAATTTCCTAAATCACAAGATAAGAAAATAGAAGACCTAGATCTGAACCCCATCCACCTCTGAAGTCCACGATCCTTCATTTGAAGGGTCCTTCTCATCACTCATTAGATATTTGCATCTCCCAAAACTATCTCAAATGCAGTTTCTTCCACACAACTATTTTCTTCTTCCTTTTGATTGCATGGAACCTCTCCTCCTTTTCATCTTCACAATACTATGGATACCTCGGGTTTTTTTTTTCCTGTTCTTGCAGCCCTACTAGAGCTTATATATGAGGGCTTCCTTGTTGCCTGTCATATTCCCTGTCATGGTGATAGATGCAGGAAGCTGGGAGTTCACATCTTTAATCTCAAGCATGAATCAAAGAGAGCAAACAGGAAGTAGGGCAAGGTTATAATCTCTCAAAGCCTGACCTAAGTGACATACTTCCTTCAGCAAGGCCACATCTCCTAAAACTCCCAAACAGTGCCACCAACCGTGGATCCAGTGTTCAAACAGATTAGTCTATAGGGGACATTTCTCCTTTAAACCACCGTAACATCCATCATCCATCCATCTATCTATCTATCTATCTATCTATCTATCTATCTATCTATCTATCTATCTATCTATCTATTCTATCTATTCTATCGTGTGTCATCTATTTCTACCCTGGCTCCTTCCATGATCCTTGCATAGCGCAATCATACAGAATGTTTTTCTAGACTATCTTCCTCAGAACCCTTCAGCCATCTAAATCTCATTTTTATGGTTGTCATTTGAGTGAAAGCAAAACCAAACCAAACAAAAAAAAATGTCTGTGCTCTCTAGTTGAGATATCCGTTGTTCTTCGACTAAAATAATGAACTGCTTATTTATCTCTCTATATAATCAAAGCATCCCTGTCATCGGTTGCTTTTTTTAAGTCCTACTTCTTGTGGGATGTGATGTGAAGTCAGCTTTTTTCTCACTCAGTGACACTGGGGGGAAACCAAGCGTGAGGAATGAGAGGCAGAGTGACAGTAAGTGGCAGAATCCGGATTTAAACCTAGGTGCATGCGGAGCGAATGCCATCATTCTTTACCAGAGCATCGCACTGGGCTGCAAGCCAATCGCCTCGCCATTTCATTACCTAAAATACAGTTGCACTGTCCTGACAATTCATTCTGGCCACTGGGATTAGAACTTTTGTTTTCCCACAACAATTTAGCCATTTACTGGTAATTTAAGATAAAGATTCTTTGTTCTATTTGGTTTTGGCATAGGGCACACGTCTAGTCATTTGTCCGAAGGAACTATCCCTGTTAAGATTTAACACCAACAGTTGATGTTATTGCCATTTTTCCTGTTCATTTCAAGGACAGCTTCAAGCTTGGGGGTTACAGTACTAAGCTTCAAGAGCTGCTGTCATCACTCTCCTTCCTGTATCTATTTGTAGAAAATTGATGTGTAACTCAAATGATGAAGAATAATATTTAACTGCCTTAATCTGCCTATGAAGTGCATCTCCTTCCTTCCCTGCTCTCTCTCTCTCTCTCTCTCGCCTATAAAGCCCAGGCTTGCTTCGAGTTTAAATTATCCTACCTTAGCCTCCTGAGTGCTTGGATTATAAACATGCACCATCACACCTGGCTGCATTTTCTAATCACACACAATCTGACATGCAATATACTAATAAGGCATATGGAAAGGAAGAAAGCAAATATAATCTTTTTCTTCTAAGAATCACTTAAATGATCTCAAGGAGATTTTCATTGCTCTTAGAATAGCATGCAAACCAGAAAACATACATTGTTCTTCAAGAGAGGGTCTTTTCATTTTCTCCTCTCACTTCTATTTCAAACATGCTAGGCATCTTCCCAAAACACATGCTTTTTCTCTCTCCTGGAACTCTGAATACCATCTTCAATTTTTACCTTACCTACCTAATACCCATCAGTCCTTTAGGGTGAACAGATGCTATACGTCCATCTTGACTTCTTTACGTCCTCCAGTGTCAAGACCCCTTTTTATGTCAAACCAGCCCATTTTCTGTCCTACTGTTTTTAAATTGCCTTTCAGCTTTCTTGTCTCCCCAGCTGGCTTGGAAACTCCCTAAGAACACAAATTGTAGCTTATCCACTGTTGATTGGAACACAGTAGGTGTCTGTTCCATTTTTTTTTGTGGGATGAATGAAAAAATGCATAAAAGATTTAATTTTTCTTAAATGGGACAGTCATTTCTAGACAGTCAGCTTTGTATCTTTTAGGACTGAGTATGGCTCTCTGTGACCCTATTATTCCTGAGAGATTTGTAAGCCTAAATAATAGAAAATTGGTGACACACAAATTATTAAAACATTTGAGCAACTGCCAGGCTTCCTTTTTTTACTTCATGCATTCTTTGCATCTGAATATTTTACTTGCATGGAAATTTTTCTTCTGGGAAATAATATGGGCATCCCTGGTGAGCACACCATCAAAAGAGATGGATCAGCCTAAATTAATCCAAGAAACTAAATATAACTGAGTGGTGGAGCAATAATGCTGCCTGTTATTAAGAGGAAAAGCACACACTATGTTATTTTTTTCTGTAATCAATTTACATTTGATAACTCTGGTTGTTGTTTAATCAGAAATGATTATCTTCCTTGATTAGGAGTATATTTTTTTTGAGGAAAAGGAATTGCTAATTAGTTTGCTATCACTCTGTTGAAGGTGTTTGCAATTAAATTGAGGAGGTAAAGAAAGCTGCAAATGATCCAAACGCTGAATGCAGTCACCAAACACTCCCGAGGTGTTCTTTTCTCAAACTCTCTAAAGATTTCTTTAGAACCTTCCACACAAGGGCTGGGGAGACGGCTTAGGTGGTGAAACGCTCGCTGTGAAAGCCTGAGGACCTGAATTTGGACCCTCAAGGCCTCATCTCTGATCCCAGCGTTGGGGAGACAGAGAAAAAGTGATGTTTGGAGTTACTTGATCAAAAAATCTAGCCAATCAGTAAGCTCCGGGTTTATGGAAAGACCTTGTCTCAAAATGTCAGATGAAGAGTGCCAGAAGAAGACACCCAACACTGACCTCCGACTTCTGCATACACATGAGCATGTACATACACATAAATCACGCACACACAATTTTTAAATATAAGATGGGAGAATGCAGAGACGGCCCAGCCGTTAAGAGCACACACTGTTCTTACAGAGGATCCGAGTTTAGTTCCCAGCACTCACAGTGGGTCAGTTACAATTGCCTGTAACTCCAACTTCAGGGGACCCAACACCCTCTTTGAGTCTCCAAGGGCACCTGCCACTCACATGCACATACTCCCTGACACATACGTATAATTTTTAAAATTAAGAAAAAAATTCATTATAAAAAAATCTGTGAAATCTTGGTTCTAAAGAGACTAGTTTTTCAACATTTTATTATGAATATATTTTTGAAAAGCAAACTGCTATTGTGCATATCAATAAAATTAGATGAAGTCATAATATTAAGCCATTTTAAAGTCGTTTATTCTCTACCTTAATAAGGTGCTAACTCTGTATAATAGGTACTTCTGATTAGATCTCTTCAGATTTGTACATTAGTTTCCCCAAGCTCTGAGGACTTTTAGTTCTTTTATTCTAGAGACAATAAGTAGTGAGGGACAATCAATACCAACATTTGAAGATGTTTGTTTCTTGGGAAAGATCAAATTTTGTAAGATTAAAATTTTTGTCTTGATTATTTCTCAGTGCACAGTTCAGTAGGGTCAACCGTATGCACGTTGTTACGGCACCATCTCTAGAACCTTTTTTATTTGCAAAAACCAGAACTCAGCATCCACTGAGCAGCGCGCTACTGCGGCAGCCACCCTCAGCCCCTGGCAACCACCTCTCTGTTTCTGAGTTCTTCTTCTTTACGTTCTACATGTAAATGGAACCATGTGGTGTGCATCTTTTCGTGCACACTTTCCATCCGTGTTGTAGCATTTAACAAAAAGCTTTTCCAGTGTGTGGCTAACCATTTTCATATTTCGAAGCTGAATAAGATTCTGTTATTATCATATACCACCCATTCACCCATTCACCCAACACAGAACACTCAGGTTGCTTCCATCTCTTGACTGCTATGAAAAATGCCGCCATAAACATGAGTGTGCCAGAATCCCTTGATTCTGCTTCCAGCCTCAATCAAATATGTGATTGTAAGACCATATGGCAATTCTCCTTTTAATTTGTTGAAAAATGGCACTGTTTGCATAACGGCTACAATATTGGCATCCCCACCAATAGTATACCAAGGTTCCAATTTCTCCACACACTCACCAATACCACGTTTTCTCTTGTCATTTTCTTGTAATGGTGGCCCTCCTCTAAGTTCAAGGTGATGGTTCATTGTGGCTTTGATTTACTATGCCCTTAACTAGCAGAGATGTTGAGCACTGTTCCTATGCCCGTGGCTACACACGTACTTATATGCATAACTTCTTTGGAAAAATGTCTAGTAAAGTCCTCTGCCCATTCTTAGTTGGGTTATTTTGTCTTTTGTTGTTGGGTTGTACCAATTCTTTGTACAGTCTGGATTAGCCTCTTTAAATACATGGCTTGCAAAGATTTTCTCACACTCTGTAGGTTGCCTTGTGCCACTGATAATTTGAAGCTTCTAAATTTGTCATGATCAATCCATATATCATTTTTGCATCATTGCCTGTGCCTTTGAGGTCATGTAAAAAAAATATGGTGAAACCTAGTGTCATGAAGCTTTGTCCCTTTGTGTCCTTTGCACCTTTGTAGCTTTAAGTCATACAGCTCAGATCCTAAGTTCATTTTGAGTTACTTTTTTTGTATAAGGTGTATGAGTCCAATTTCACTTTTTTTTTTTGAGACAGGGTTTCTCTGTAGCTTTGGAGCCTGTCCTGGAACTAGCTCTTGCAGACCAGGTTGGCCTCAAACACACAGAGATCTGCCCACCTCTGCCTCCAGAGTGCTGGGATTAAAGATGTGCACCACCACCTCCCGGCTCCAATTTAACTTTTTTCATGGGTATAAATTACTCTAACACCATTGTTAAAAATATTGCTATCTCATGGCATGGCATTGAGGTCCTTGTCAATACCATATGTAAAGTTTACTTCCAGTCCATTGTTTAAATGCAAATACAATGCAGTTTTGATTACTGTAGATTCATAATATGTTCTGCAGTTGAAAGAGGTTTTTGCTACAATGCTTTTAAGAATATTAATTTTTAATATTTTTCATTTTTAATATAGGTTATATTAAGGATTATATGATGTTCAAATACTGTGAAATAATGACTTTTGCTTTCCTCTTACCACATATATCACAGCCCGCTGAATTGAATTCTGTCTCTACATTTTATTAGAAACATTGTGTCTATGGAGAGTAACCAGAATAATGAAGGTCTCTAGAGCATTTGAGAGAATGTAAAATATTTAAGCTATAAAAAGAATTTTTAAGGCAACCACAATAGCAGTCTTTGGTTATACATTTGTTCAAAATACTCATTACAGTGTAATTATAGTATAATTTCAACAATAAAAGACAAAATATGGCCACTGCCTTCGCTGGCTCCAAAGTTTCTGCCTTCCTCTCTACTCATGTACTTTCTTTATCAGTTGCATCCCATATCACACTGTGGAAAGCACCAATTCTTTTGGGGTAGGAAAGAAAGCTAATTCATCTTACTCCAGGTTGAATGCTTATGAATGAGTCTTGTTGACAAAGAAAAAACACTGCAATTTGAAGATT
The DNA here is from genome assembly GCA_004026605.1 of Ondatra zibethicus. Lineage (NCBI taxonomy): Eukaryota > Metazoa > Chordata > Mammalia > Rodentia > Cricetidae > Ondatra > Ondatra zibethicus. The sequence goes on along the minus strand of PVIU01004465.1, from coordinate 42,257 downwards.
CAACACACTCCATATAAAATACTTGGTGGGCTTTGATAGTTAAAGGATAAGCAATAGACTAAGCAAAGTATTTAAGAAACTCTTGGCAAATGATTTGTACTCCAGATATATGTAAGATTTTTTTTTTACAACTCAATAATAATGAGACAGACAGCCCATCAAAAAATGTCCAAATCAGAGAACATTACAGAAGAAGGGACAGAAAGAATGTAAGAGGCAGATAGAGGGCCTGAAATGCTGTCTCATGGGTGTGGCATAGCCATGGCGCTCTTTAACTTACAGTGACTGTGTTTCTCTGCAGAGGGTCTGCACAAATGGAGAACAGTCAGTCATAGATGGAGAATTCATTAGCGAAATGCAAATTACAACTACAAGGAGATACTGATTTACATCAACTAGAATGTCTGTAATAAAAAATACAGATAAAAAATAATGTTGGAAAGGACAGAAATCTACATATATTATTGATGGGATATGCAATGGTGAAGCCATTTTGAAAAATAATTTGGTAACTTCCTAGAAAAACATCGTAAGTTTATTACATTACCCAGAATTCAACTCTTAGACATCTAATCCAAGAGAAATGAAAGCATACCTAGACTCAGATTTGAACACGATCGCTCTTAGTATCATTATTCACAATAGGCCCAAACTGGAAACAATCCAAGTGGTCACCAAATAGGTGAACGGACTTACAGAACGTAGTATAGACATACAATAGAATGCTAGTTAGAAATGAAAAAGAACAAACTACAGATACACTCTTCCAGGCCTCAAAATCTTTACTATAACTTTTGGCAGTCTTAAGAGAAAAGTTAATATACTATGCAGGTCCATTTTCATGAACTACTCTGAAAAGGCAAAAGTAGAGGTAGAAAGTGATTGAGAGTGAGAAGAAATTAAGTTTGAATTTACTGAAGAGACCTTACTGGTATAATAAGAGCATCCTAAAACCGATTTATGGTGATGATTGTACAGTTTGATAAATTAACTGTAAGAATCAATGAGTCGGATATTTAGAAATTTAATGTGATACACAAAATATGCCTCAATAATGTTATTGAAATATATCTATTTGGAGAAAAACTTTCTACTCTCTTTTTTCCAAAATATCAACTACTTGACTTGAAAGTTTATATGGCAATGTTAAGACAAACAGTAGGGAGCTGGAGAGACAGCTCAGTGCTCTCTTCCAGGACACTGTAGTTCACTTCTTAGCGCTCATGTCATGTGGCTCACAAATGCCTATAACTTCAGGTACAGAAGACACCCTCTTCTGCAGTCCATGGGCAGCCACACACACGTGTATACATGCATACATACTCACAGGTACATAAATAATATATATTTAATATGTGTAATATATTAAAAACAGACAGGGGCTGGAGACATGGCTCAACGGCTAAGAGGGCTTACGGCTCTTTGAGAGGACTGGAGCTCAGTTCCTGGCACCCATATTAGGCAATTCAGAAATGCCTGTAAGTCTAGTTCCAGGGGATCTAACATCCTCTGCTGGCTTCCAAGAAGCATCTGTATACATGTCACACACACACACACACACACACACACTCCTAAAGAAAAATAAAGAGATTCATTTAACAAACAAAACAAACAAGCAAACAAAATCAGACAGGGGCTAGAGAGATGGCCCAGCAATTAATAACACTGGCTACTCTTCTAGAAGAGCTTTATTCCCGGCACCCACATGGTAGCTCATAACCGTCTCCAACTCCAATTAGAAGAGATCTAATGTCTTCTTTTAGGCACTGTGGACACATGGTGCACAAACACATATAGGCAAAACACCCATGCATGTAAAATAAGGTAAAATTTGAAGAAAACCAAACAGACAATAGCAAGTGTTGAGGATACCGAGGAGCAGGGCCATTCATAAATTGCTGGTGGGAATGTAAAAGGGTGCAGTCACTTTGAAAAACAGTTTGGCAGTTTCTCAAAAGTTAAACATAGAATGCTATAATAACCCAGAAAGCTCAGTCCTAGGTATCTGCTGAGGAGAAGCGAAGACAAATGTCCTCACGTAGACTTGTGGGTAAAGGTTCAGAGCATCAGTATTCACTATAGCAAGAAAAAAAAAAGGTGGAAATAGAACAGGTGCCCTTCCAGTTGGTGGATTAAAGAAACAGAATGTCAGAACACACCAATGAAAGGAAATTCAAGTATGATACACAATTCAACAATAATAACTCTTACAATGTTACTAAATCTCAAATACATCAATGTTCAATGAAAAAAGCCGGACACAAATGGACACTACTTTGCATGAATGCAAATTCATAGAGCTAGAAGGCAGATTGGTTGCTGAATGAGGCAAGTGACTTGTGAGTGGGCACAAGTTTTGGGGATAATAGAAGTGTTCTAAAATCACATTGTGGTGATGGATGCACAATTTTGTTAGTTTACTTGTTATGAGTGAATTTTATCTATGTATATTATACATCAATAAAGCTAAGAATAATTTTTAAAAATTTAGTTTTATTATTTGTGTGTGTGTGTGTGTGAGTGTGTCTGTCTGTCTGTCTGTCTGTCTATAGACATGTGGGTGTCCACAGAGACCAGAAGAGATAATTAGATTCCCTGGAGCTGGGACCTGAACTCAGGCTCTCTGAAAAAACAGCAGGTACTCTTAACTGAGGATCTATCTTTCCTATGACAATTTTTAAAACCTATATCCAGTGTGCTGGTTAGATTTTATGTCAACTTGACACAAGTTAGTATTATATGAGAATAGACCTGTGGTGCATCTTCTTAATTAAAGATTGATGTGGGAGGACCTAGCTCATTATAGGTGGTACCACCTCTGGATATCTGATCTTGAGGTGTATAAGAAAGTAGACAGATCAAACCCTGGGGAACAAGCAAGTAAACAGGACTCCTCCATGACCTCTGCTTTAGTTCCTGCCTGCAGGTACCTGTCTTGTGTTCCTGCCCTGACTTCCCTAGATGATGGACTTACAATAGGAACCTAAGACACCCACTCTGAAGCCTTCGCTCCATAGATAAAGAAAGGAGGTCCAGGTAGGTGGACTTGTGTACCTAAGGTCCTAAATGCAGTTGCTCTTTGGGTATAACCTCGGCATTTGACCTGTCTACCAGGTCTATCTTTTTCATATGCATTCTTTGATCATTCAGACTAGAAGGATTTCAACACAGCATTTCCTTTGTGGCTCTTATTCTCTGACCAGACAGCAGGCTCCAGGAGAGGCTCACCCTTTTCCAGTTTTGCTCACCATTACATCCAAGTGCCCATTACAGCGTGCAGGGGTAACAGGCTTCTCATTCACCACTTACTGAACGGATGAATGATTGATTGAACAGACAAACAGGCCTAAAACCTAAATGCTCCTAGTGGTCACAATGAAGAAATCCCTGCTGTGCATTCTTTCTTTGCAATGAAGGGAGACACCATACAAACAGGTCTTCAGAGATGAGCATCACATACTTGGTCAAGGTGAGGCTGAACATTTAGGGGATTTCATAATGAGAACAGGAAGTATCTTTTGGTTGGATGGAGAGACTGTCACAGAAGAAAAGGCCTACTTGTCTTTGGCTCACTGAAAAGAGGACAATATCTGATAAGCCTCTCCTTGAAGAAAACAAAATCTTATAAATAAAAAACTATATGCCAGTGGCAGCTCATGTTTCAAGAAACTCAGGAAGGGAATTTTTTTTATATCTCTTGCCATACAGTTTTTTCCTTCATCTCTTCATTCCAAGTCTAAAATGACTTAACATCTTGATGTCATTGGCTTATCCCACCAACACTGTACTCCCTAGAGAATTTATTTAATATGCCCCATTCATCTCTATCCAAGTCATTGAGACAGGCTGGAGCCAAGGTAAAGACCAACAAAGCTTCCTCATCAAGCACTTTCTTTATACTTCTGTTTTTAATCAGCTTGTTCAACCAACTCAAACATTTGTCCATCACCTTTTATTTGTTACTTACCGTGTCCTGGCACAGTGCTCAGTGCAAACAGTATGGGCATGAACACATATGTGCGAAAATGCACATGTGCCTGCACACACGCGCGCAAGTGCACACACACTCTCAAATACTTTGCTCTCTTCCTTTAAGAAGTCTATTTTTATAGTTTATTGCCAAACATATCATAAAAGACTATAAATTGCTTCGCTGAAAGCCAAAAACTGATCCATAGTATCAAGGACTGAACAGAAGCCACTGTAGCACAGAGAAAGTCTATGCCTACCTCAAACAGAGGTTGATTGGTTCCTCTTTATTAGGTCTGCTATACAAAATCCCTGTGGATGGCTGCAGAGCCTGGTTGGCCCTATATAATTTTTCAAATTCTAACCAGTTGTTAAACAATTTTTATGCTGACCTTAAATATTCAGTAATGATTCGGCTTGAATTTGTATGATTCATTAAGCCCATGGTTTTCATTACAGTAATATTTAGAGGACTAATTATCTCCGAGTAATCACAGAGTACGAAGCAATTTAAATGTCATTCCCAGAACAGGTTAGAAGCAAATTTACTTATTAAATTATGTATGTTTTACTTCATACTGGCCATAGGATAATTGAAAAATGAACATGATGCTTAATTTCAAATTTACTTAAAAAGATGTGATCGCATGGCTCTGTCTTAACTCACGACTGTCGTGACCTGAATTCCTTTTCTTGAAAAACGGGAAACCTCCCTTCAGTCTAGATCAATCACTTTGGAGTCGCAGCTTCTAAACTTCATTTTCAAGTAACTGATTTCTGGTAATTTTCAAAAAGACTTAGAGTGTTGGGGCACATTTTAGAATAGAAGGTATAAGGAGTGAGGTTGGCTCAGAGTGCTTGCCTTGCATGCACATGGCCTTGGGTTCAAGCACAGCAAAAAAGTTCTGTGAAGAATAGGCATCAGCAACTTTATTTCTCAAGCAGATCCATTTCCTAAGTTAGACAATGAGAACACACTGTTAGGTTGAACCATATAGTACTCTTTTGGTAGATTAAAAGAGGTTGAAAATTGGCAATTTCATAAGTTCAAACTAATTAATATATTACACGTGACAGTTCTTTAGCAATTAATTATGAAAGATTATAAGTAGAGTTTAAAACATTGCACAAGATTTAGAAAAAGGGACCTGGAGAGATGGCTCAGTGGTTAAGAGCTCTGGCTGCTCTACCAGAGGACCTGAGTTCGATTCCCAGCACACGCATAGTGGCTCACAATCAACCATCAGTTCTGGAGGATCTAATACCTTGTTCTGGTGTCTGTGGCACTGCACACATGTGGCACATATAAACATATAGAGGCAAATCTCCCATACACATAAAATAAAATGAAATTTAGGAAAAAATAAAAATTCATACCATGCAAATGTAAATTCCATCACATTTCTGTGTATTATCTCCCCTTGCTTCCTCTTGGACAGTTTTTAAGAATCTTCATCCTTGCCAGTGAGGTGGCACCTTTAATCCCAGCACTTGGCAGAGGCAGGTGGATCTCTGTGAGTTCAAGGCCACTCTGGTCTACAGAGCAAGTTCCAGGACTACCAGGGCTGTTGCACAGAGAAACCCTCTCAAAAAAAAAGGGAATTTTCATTCTTTACATTTTCAGTTTGTTGACATATTTGTATCTAACATTAACTCACCAACTAAATCCACTATAATTTATGCATTCCCGTACTTAGATTGCTTCTAGTTTTTAATTTTTTATTTTATTGTATTATGTTGTATATGTATTTTATTGTATTATGTTGCATGTGTATTTTATTGCATTATGTTGTATATGTATTTTATTGTATTATGTTGCATGTGTATTTTATTGCATTATGTTGTATGTGTATTTTATTGTATTACGTTGCATGTGTATTTTATTGTATTACGTTATATGTGTATTTTATTGTATTATGCTGTATGTGTATTTTTTGTCTTGCCTTCATGTATTTGCATGTGTCCTGTGGGTGCTGGGAATTGAACCTGGGTCCTCTGGAAGAGCAGCTGGTGCTTTTAGCTACTGAGCCATCTCTCGAGCCCCACTTCTAGTTTTTTCATATTTCAAATGGTATTATGATGAGAATGATTGGAATTGCTAAGAAAAATCTGGCCAGTGTTAATATAATGTTGGTTTTTTTTTAAACAAAACAAAACAAAACTATGTCTCTTTATAAATTTCCAACATTCAGGTTTTTTTAATCAAGTAAATTATGAGGACTACTCCCGACTATCAGGAGACAGAAGTCCTATACATTTGCTATGTAATTCACCATTTCTTCTACAAAATGATATCCTTTACAATTCATAATGACAACATATTAATATTTAAGCTCACAGTCTCCATAAGGACAACATAATAATGTTCAAGCTCACAGTCTCCTCCCAGACTTTCCCCTGAACTCATAATTAAAATGTCAGGATTTATTCCTGTCCTCAAAAACAGGGTTTGTTTTTTTTTTTTTGCTGATTAAAAACTCTACTTTATAGATCTTAATTCTCATATCTCACTTCAGTAGCAAAATAAATCTGTAAGGGAAGAAAAAAGTACATGTTTACGACTTGAGATCTGTTCTTATTAGCTTGGCAGAAACAACAGGGTTACTTTCATGGGTTTTTCTCACTCTTAAAAATGAATAAATAATTTGAACAGTTATGCAACTGAGAGTTTTAAACCTTTCTCCTGGATTATCGATGTTATAGTTCATGAATTTTAAAGAGCTTTATTTTTGTGTGATTGAAATTATACATTCTTTGTTCAGTTAGTTTCTTCTCCCCAGACAGTCTCATGTATCCTAGGCTGGCTGCCAACTCATTATGTAGTCAAGGATGATCTTGAACTTTTTTATTTAATTAAAATATAACTACATCATTTCCTTCTTCCCTCTCCTCCTTCCAATCCCTCCTATGTTGTCCTCCTGATTCCTATTTTTTAACTATTTTTACATACATATATATGTGGGTAAATATATAAATGCAAGCTGTTGAATCCTTTTGGAGGATTTTGGTGTCGCTTGTATGTGCGTTTTTTAGGTCTGACATCTTAGGATTGGATAACTATTTAGAGGGTTCATATCTGGTGAAGGCTAATTCTCTCTCTCTCTCTCTCTCTCTCTCTCTCTCTCTCTCCAATCTTTAATTGCCTAGAACTCTTCATCTAGGGGTGGGGTCCTGTGTGATTTCCCCATCCATGTTAGCATGTCAACTGGTTTTGTCATTTGTTGTGACTTCATGGGTGCAAATTTAAGTCATGTACAAAAGATTCAATCTTGAAGTAGACTTCCTGGTCTGCTGGCTCTTACAGTCTTTCTGCCCATCGTTTCCTCGTGCCTTGAGTGTAGGGGTTACATCATAGATATAATAACTGGGCAGAGTACCCCACAGTCAGTTTTTCTCTGCATTCTGACTAGCTGTGGCTTTATGTAATTGTTTTCCTCTGCAGTGACGAGAAGCTTCCTTGATGTGGGATGAAAGCAACTTACCTGTGGGTGTAAGGAGAAGTGGTTAGAATGCAGTTAAGAATTACACTGGTTTAGAAAATTGGCATTAGTAGATTCTTCTCAGAGATCTATGACCTCACTACCACAGTTGGCTGACTAGTTTTATAGTAACAAGCATGATTTCCCTCCTGACAAACAGGCCTTAAGACCATTCAGAGAGCTGCTGGTTACTGCCAAGATGTTGGTTCCACTGTTGCACTTTTACGGATATCTTGCTGTGCTGACCATTGTTGAGGTTCATAGTCGTCACAGCTGGGAAGGCCTCTTAAATGCTTTCTTCCCCTAAAGGCTTGCATAGCCCCTCCGGTAAGAGACTTTCAAGTCAGAGCTAGCTCTATTCTTCAGAGTCCTATGTCTGAAGTACATGGTGTTTCAGCAATAGGGATTTATCTTCAACTGCTGGAAGACAATCAAGGGCAATAGCAATAGCCTACATTGTTTTGGGAGTCTCTTAGACTCCCTTGATGAACAACTTGAGATCTTGACCTTCTGGTCCTCTTTTCTCTACCTCCTGAGTGCTGGGATTATAGTCATGTACCACTTATGCCTGGTTTATGTGGTAGAACCCATGGCTTCATGCAGGCTAGATAAGCTCCCTGCCAACTGAGTTACATCCTTGGCCCTTAGTTCATCTGTAAGTCAGACTCATTTGACATGTTGATCCTAGCCTAGATGTTACAACCTCATTTATGACAATGAAAAAGACTATGAAACAGTAGCAATTTCAGGTATTCACCAGTGCAACCTGCTTTACTTCCTTGTAAGTCTATAGTGAACAAATTAACTGGAGTTCTAGTACTCCTGACTCATTTGGGAGGCCATTCTACTTCCAAACAACTCTAACAACAAATATTAGGAAGTTGATAACATACAGGCCTGTTTATTTAATCCAGAACAGATAGGAATAGGGATTTATGTGACATCATCTCTCACTCATCCTCTTTAATCATTCTGGAGGCTGATAGCTAGCACACATGATTAATAGTTGGCAATACTGACATAGTTCACAAGGCCATCCAGCCAGAATTAGAATGAACTGCTCTCACTGAGAGTGGGCCAATTGACTTTCTGCCCTCCATCTCACATTATATGAGAAGAGGACATTGAATATGACGTGCACTTGAGTGCCGTCTCTGTGTAGGGCATATGCATACCAAGAAAAGCTGTGCTCTTGGTTTTTGCATTTTTCCTAGTTCAGTGAAGGGCTAATTCCCCCCCCCCAACACATCCTGGGGTTGAAAATGTTTTTGTTAGCAGTTATGCAACCTTATGAAAAAGCATGGTTTTCTCCAAACTGGATATACTATAAATTGAAGACATTAGTCATAGCTGTGTTTCCCTGCCCCCACCCATTTGAGACACATGCTTTAATACTTTTTATCTTCAGATCAGATTTTAAGTGGTACGTTGAAATATTGGAGGTGAAAAACCGTCCGTATAAAAACAAAACAGGTTGGACGGCTAATATTTTTAAAGGCAAACTGCGTCAGAGAGAGGAGAAATGGCAATATAATTTTCTCACATTTCAAGCCCCTAGGCATACAAGTATAATTTAACAAAACGCAATATGATGCAGCCTTCCTTCATACGTGCTGCTTGTCATTATGGAACACTTGTCATTGGTGTCTTGCAGCAATCATCTCAGTGGGGGGGGGTGCAGAGGAGAAGAAGGCCTCATCTTTGCCCCCTAAGAAGCTTACAGTACCTTTGGGGAAGTAAGACAAGCATGAAAAGTTTAATAACAGCATGGTCTATTAAATCCATGACACGAGACAATAAGTGCTTCAGGAATACAAGAGCTGGGTTTTAAGGACGAGTACGGCTTTGTTATGGCGGAGAGGGATGTGGGACAGGTAGGGTGCTCTAGCCTGAGGAGAACATTTAAGAAAGCAGGATTGTGTGACGGTGTCCATAGGGTGGCAACAAGATGGCTTGGCTAAAGTCGAGGGTCTGTGGGATTGGTTTGGTGGTAAGGTGGGACTCTTCCATACTCTCTAAGTGCTGGGCCTTTTATTGATTTTATTGAATATTTCTGACAAGCTCGCTATTTCCTAGGCTTACGGGTAAGGAAAGTGAGACGCAGATGGATCATGGGATTTGAACAAAGGAAGCAAGGCTAGTTGTTCACTGCACTACTAGCCATTAAGTAAGGCACCTTCAGGGGTGGTTCCTGGGTCACTGCACCATGAAGCAGCCTTTGTTTTATTTTCAGCTAAAACTTGATGGTGCAAGATGCACATGCCCGGAAGCATTCCTGTCCATCACTTTAATCTCTGTGACCTTAAACTGAACATGCTTAGGAATGGGCCGACTCCTTGTGAATATTGATTGGCTCCTCCCTGAATGAAAGGCCCATGCTTCCTTTGTTGGAGGCCAGCGTTGGTTTGGAAAGGACTCCCTTGGCTTCCTTGCCCGCTGCAGGTAATAAATCTTTCCCCGCTTTTTTTATGTCTTGGCTATGCTTATTTTGTCTCAGCATTCACCAAGATGCAAGCCCCTTGTGTTCAGTTCCAGCCAGGTTCAAATCCCTGTCTTCGGGACATCCTCACTGTTTCCTCTATACCAGGTCCTTGAAGCATCTTGCAGGGAATTGAATGTGGTTCTGCACAAAACAGAGAATAGCTAAAAATACTTTGTGCCAAAGAGACTTAAATAAATTATTTTCATGATGTGTCAGCAAGCAGTAGGTATTAGAAGGACCAAGAGCTGAAGATTGTTTTAGAAACCATGTTTAATTTATTTTATTATTACTATGTGTTTGTGAGACGGAAGGCAGAAAGGGAGGCACTGCCCATGAGTGCGGTCAGAGGACAGCTTTTGAGAGTTGGTTCTCTTCTTCCACTTCAAGTTCCGGGGATCAAACTGAGACCAGCAGGCTTGCACAGCAACAGCTTTTACCCACTTACCCATCTTGCCAGCCCCTTGAAACTATTATTTTATTAAAAATTGTAATTGCATTCATTTATTTATTTGTACAGGACTACATTGAAGTGCTACTTTAAGACGCCTAGAGGAACTGGTATAGAGGCAGAAATGAGGAGGCCCTTGAAGGCATAGATTTGAAACTGGCTATGACTGAACACAGTGGGCTTACATGTGCCACAGCACACATGTGGACTTCAAAGGACAACTTGTGAGAGTTCTCTCTTACCAATGGGTCTCAGGGCTCAAACTCGGATTCTCAGGCTTGGTGTCAAGTGCTTTTATACCTGCTGAGCCATCTGGCTGGCCCCATAGAAATTTTCTTTAAAAGGGCTTTTATAATTTCTTCACACCCCCTTGTTGTCCAGCATAATGTCTTACATGTCACTATGACCCAACTGTTAAGGTCTGAACATGAAGGGTTTTCCACTAGCTCATGGGTTTGAACACTTGATCCCCAGTTAGCTGTGCTATCTTGGTTGGTTGTGGTTTAAGGGGAGGGGGCTGGAGGAAGTGGGTCACTGGGAGTTAGATTTTGAGGTTACAGCCCAGCCCCACTACCAAACTCTGTTTCATGGTCTCTGAGGTTGTATGTTTCCATCACACCCATCATGGAGAGATGAACTCCACCAAGCCTCTCAAACCATGAGCCAAAATCAATCCTTCTTTAGGTTGTTTCTGTTAGGTATTTGTCAAAATGATAAGAAAGTAGATAATATGTACATAAGTATTTGTTTAGATAGAAGACATCATAGAACTAGTAACCAGGAGATGTGTTCTCTGACCCTGGCTGGGTATTGTGAACATAACCAAATGGGGTGATAGCTGCAAGACCTTGAACATGTCACCTTACCTCTTTTTTTGTTTGTTTGTTTGTATTTATTTATTTACTTATTTTGAGACAGGGTTTCTCTGGGTAGCTTTGAAGCCTGTCCTGGCACCAGTCTGTAGACCAAGCTGGCCTCAAACTAACAAAGATCTGCCTACCTCTGCCTCCCGAGTGCTGGGATCAAATGCGTGCACCACCACTGCCACCCCCCCCCCGCTGTCACTTTACCTCTTTGAGGTTCAGTTTTCTTGTCTGTTAATATGAGGCTCATGGACTTACATGGCGTCTACATGGAGATGATAGACAATGTGATTAAGCAGCCTTCATTATTATTGTTCAGGAGGAAATCCATGAATTACCTTAATTAATTCATAATGCCTAATGAACAGTCTTCCATATCAAGGCTGCGTTTGGTGAATGGGTTTAGGAAGGTAAATGTTTCTAAGGCAGGAGAGTTAAGGACGGTGATGGGAACACACTGGCTAGAAGTGGCCCCAGTGGCCCCAGCAAAAAGCCCATATGATAGTGGAGCTGAAGGGAGACAAGCCAGGCTGTGATTTGTCCCATTTGCGCCTTATCTCTGGTGGCCTGAGATCTTAATCAAGCATGAACTGGGGACTGTACCCCACTTCACTCAAATCTCACCAATAGTGAAAGCAGAGATGTCACATTTGAGTTCAGGGTGCTTGGAATGTGTGTGTTATGTAATCTTATATACCATTTTAGTTTTATAGAAAATAGTCAGAGTTTAATCTTGTTCTGAGAGTTTCAGGTCTTTTGTGGATTCATATTGCCTAAACCTTTTTGTCTGATTTCCAGAAGATGATGAGTATGAACTTTTGTCTGATAGTCATATTTACTGAAGCATCATCATCTAGTCTTATTTGCTGAAGACTGGTGTTTTGAAACTATGAAACAACATAGCTTCAGTTTTTTCCTGATTGGAAAAAAAAAAAGGCTGACTCTCTATAGTAAAGAGACAGTAGGAGCCTCCTCGTCTCCAGTGCCCCCTCCGCTCTGTCTTTGTTGTACATTAGAACAGCTGCAGTGCTTCGCACGTAAAAGACGGCATCAGCTGTGGTTAAATATTCATGGCCACTTGCTATTCGATGCACATTTTTTTGTTATTATTTTTAGCAAATAACAGAGTATCTAATGATTCATTTAATCCAGTTTATGGACTTCTAGTGTCTGATGTTTATCTGTCACCAACAGATTTCTATTCTTGCTTAAAGGGAGTATCGAAGTTTTGCTGTTAGGTGGCCGCCCAGCCTCCCGGAAAAGCTCACCAGAGGTCCCCAAGGCTTGGGTTTTAGGATCTCCAGAGTCAGAGATGAGAAAGTACTGCTGCTGAAGGCAATGCAAGGAGGAAGACCCTCTGCTCTCAGGGCCTGGTCCCTCTGCAGTCCATGTGGAAGAGCAGGGAGAGAAAGACCAGAAAACAAACCTGCTCATTTTCTTGGTTTGGGATTTTTTTTGGGGGGGGTGTTGTTGTTTGTTTGTTTGGTTGGTTGGTTTTTGGTTTGTTTTGTTTGCTATGAAAAGAATGTATATTTCAGAGTTACTTTCTTAGCAGCGCGAGGGGAAAAGAAAGCCAAGGAACAGGAGAGCTATTTTCCAGGCTGTGTTGCCTCTGGCTGGCAGGGCCGGCTTTCCAGGTGTGCGGCCTCAGAAGCATCAGCAGCAAGGCCCGAGTTCAGCGACTTCTGAACTGAAGACCTTGCATTTCAGTTTGCACAAATGATGTAGCTGGTCCTGTGGCTTTAGCGAAATATGTGATGAGAGAGATGCACTTTTTCCCCCCTCAAAGCAAAAGACTTGTTAAATAAAGCCGACTGGAGAAAAGAAGCAACAAAAGAACCAAAGTAGGCAGAGGAGGGAACAGAACATTTCAGTCGCAATTTTTTCTCATGACAGAAGAAATGTGGTTGGAAAGAGAACGCATATGTATGTTTTTATTACATGAAAAATCTTGTTTTCTTTTGCACAGGGATGAGGCATGCGGCAGCTAGACAATGACTTTTGGTACCCAGCTCTCTCCTTCTGTTATATGAGTTCTGGGAGCTGAGCTCAGTCCATGGGGCCTGCAGTCACTCTGGCCCCCTGAGCTGTCTTGTCAGCTTAAGACATTATGTATTTGATACCACTTCCCACTGGCTATTTTTAAAGTGACATTTAATATTATTCTCATTTATGAAGTATGGTATGCCATGCGACTACATCATACAACTTCTATGTTCCTTTTCTATACTCACCATGCATGTCTGTGAGCAAAATCCACAATGGCTATTATTTTTAAAAAAGTCTTTTATAATTGATATTTGAAAGCCAAGAGTCTTGTCATTATTTTCATCATAATAAAACAAATAAGAAAAACAAAGGCCATTTGTTCTGAGCTTGCTGTAACTTGAGAATCAGTCACTGATGCCTTACAGACTCTGACCTACAGGAAATGGCAGCTTTACAATGGGTAGAATGACCTTAGGGTTCCTGACTGGAGACTGCTAGCCAGGGGAATATGTAAAGTAAGCAGAATTGGAGGTTTTGCTCAGTGCTGAAGTACTTACCTGGCGTGTGCAAGACCCTGGACTCAGAGCTAAGAAAAGGCCTCAGACAATTACTTGGGAGAGGCGGCACCTCATAGGTTCCAGATCAGCCTTGAACTCACTAATGCAGCCTAGGATGACGTTGAACTTCTGATTTTCTATCTCCCACCCCTAAATTTCAAGAAGAAAAGTAGGAACGAATACCTCTAGAATATAATATTTTCGGCCACCAACTCTTAACAAATATCTAAGCATCATTACTACCTCGCTTGCACCTTGTAGACTAAAGAATGTTGCATTCAACAGAGTTTTTGTTATGCCTTGGTTCTACTTGGCAGACAAGGATTTACGGTTGACAGTTGTAATAGCACTTGACAAATCCTAAAGTCCCAACTGAATTAGTAATGACCTCCCTTCTCCAGTCAGGTTAGAAAATATTCATCATTTATATCATATTAATTTCATCAGTAACATGAATCAAAAGTTCAAAGCCTCTGCCATGACGTAAAGTTAGTAGGCATCAGTGTCATGACTGAGAGTTAGTGACTAACACTTTAAAGACAGTAAAATTCTGTGAGGAAATACTTCAGTCACGTCAGCTGACTGGTCTGTCTCCTTCCCCCGCCTCTCATTTTCTCCCTCTTTCCTGCTGTTCTGTCCATATCCAGGCTGTGATGGCAGCTCTGTCTCTACCTGGATCCTGGGCCTTCTACACATCTGCCACAGAGAGTCCCACATCCTTCCTTGTTGTTACATCTCTCAAGATCTTAGTACCTCAGCCAAGCATAGTGGCACAAGCCTTTTAATACCAAAACTCAAGAGACAGAGGCAGGCCTGGTCTACAGAGCAAGTTCCAGAACAGCCAGAGCTACACAGAAAGACTCTGTCTCAAAAAAAAAAAAAAAAAGTCTTAGAATCTTGGTAGCACAATAAGCAAACTTAATGTATAAGGTCATTTGCTGTGTGTATCAGTATATAACATACTATATAACATGCTATATTTGATCATTATTTTATTGCATTTAATCATTATGTGTGTGTGTATGTGCATGTGTGTATGTGCTATGGCATATGTGAAGAGATCAGAAGACAACTTGCTAAATTCAAGTCTCTACATCTACCACGTGGGTCCCAGGGATCAAACTCAGGTCATCAAGTCTGGCAGCAAAGCCTTGCCTGCTGAGCCATCTTTCCTGAGCCATCTCTCAGCCTGTTTGATCATTTAGCAAATGTCGAAACCACCACTGAGAAAGAAGTTAAGCAACAAGCTCAAGATAACATCACCAACACAAAGTGTTGGCCAATGACTTCATGACCTCCAGGCTCTCTTTCTACCTTAGCCATTAGGCTTTTCTGAATGTAGAAAGGGTACAAGATTCAGAATCCAACTAGCTTGGCCTGGGGCTATCACTTACAACATATGTAGTCTTGGGCAACTTGATGGTGTGATAAAAATAACTAACATAGTTGTAAAAAAATAAATAAATAAAAACTGCCATCTTAGGCTAAGTATGAGCCATAGACACATGAGGGAGATGCCTTTATCAGCTTTGTATTACAGATGGAGAAACGGCAGCATGCCCAGATCCAGACACTGAACAGTAGGTCTGGGATTTAATCTAGGCAGATCTGGCTCTTTTAACTTCGAGGTAAGGCAATTTACAGTATGTGTCTAGCATAGAATCGAAAACAGGGTGAGAATTCAATAAGCAGTATTTACATAGGCACAACAAACTTTTAGGCCAGTTCTCTCAATCCTCTATCAGCTAGAGTCTCTTCCTTCCCATCAACTCATCAGTGATCCCCAGTTTCACCTCTTGTGTATGAGCGTGTGTGTGTGTATGTGTGTGTGCATGCATGCATGTATATGTAATGTTGTATTATGTAGCAATTTCCTTCTAGATTAAAACTTTCCATTTTTAAGTGAGGTTGTTTAAGACCCAAGACGTGAAACAACAGAATATTTTAAGACAGAATGTTAAAAAGGGAGATGTAACCCCAGGATGTCCTAAGCAGTGAGCTCATTATGATACAAGATAGTTACAGAGAGGGAATAGGATGTTACAAGGGAAGGTGAAATGGTCTATCCTGCAGGGAAGCTTGTTAAACGCGGGAAGTAAACAACTCAATAGCTTCAGAAAGTCCACGAGACCGACAGGAATCACCAGGCCCATCCCTCCCCAAGTACATATAAGCAATAAGGAGTGCTGGAAAACACTCTCAGATCAGCCATGAGATGGACTGCATGAAAGAAGCAGGCCAGCCTGGAAGGGACTCGAACCAGCTGAGCCTCCTGAAAAGGCCGCTCTCCAGTCTGCCGAGCTACCTGCAGGTGATGCAGTATGCTCCAGGCTCCCAGCTTTTGTGAGCTGTCACCCATGCCGAGGTGGACTTTGGTGATGTAACCATCTTTGAATTGTTTCTGCTATGATATAGAACCCCTCATCCATATCCCTGTAGATAACCTTAACAAGTTGGACTTTGGTGGTATCCTTAACGTCACTCTTTGGTCAGTTCCCTATTTGGGGTAGGTAGACATTTGTTCATGTCTGCCAAGAATAGTTTCACACAACAGTAAGTGTGGTGTGTGTGTGGGGGGGTGGTAACAGTACTGGAGATTGACTCCACGTCCCCATGGATTCTAAAGAAGCATTCTCTACCACTGGGGGATAGTCCCATATCTACCTGCCTAGCTTTGACAGCTCAGAAAATGAAGCTGGAAGAGAAAATTCTCAGAGGTCAGAACACCCGAGTCCTGACTTTGCTCTCTGAGCTAGGCAAGGGCAACCCAGTGTTTCCTGACTCTTCCCGTTCTTACTGGGGAAATGGGGATGATGTGTTTCCTTCCTGTTTGACAGGCTCTCTTGAGGCTTCAAGGTGTCACTGCATATGCAAATACCTTGAGAACGTATCAAGTAGCATTGCTTTACTTGCTTTGGGAAAGTGGTTTCGAAGCTGCATCCGCGGGTGTATCCTGAGATGAAGAGCTATTTTAAAGGAGGAAGATCTAGCTCGCCTCATGGTTTCCAAGGTTTCCGCCCTTTGTTCCATCGCTGTGGGCCTGTAGTGAGGCAGAATAGCATGGCAGAAGAGGGTGCAGTGGTGCAAAGCATCTTACTTCATCAGAGCCAGGAATCTGAGATAGGAAGGGAGCAGGGACAAGCTCTACATGCCCAGGGCATTCCCTCACCTTCCAATAATGCCATCATATTATGAATCAATCAAGGGATTAATCCACTGATGAAGTCAGAACCCTCAAACTTCCTCATATCCTCAGGTCTAAACACCACTGTACCGGGAACCAAGACCTCAGTGCACAAGCCTTTTAGGAATATAGCTCATATCCAAACCATAACAAAGGGGAACCTGAGCTATCTCTCCTGCAGGAACCGATTGAAGGTGGAAAAGTAACCAGAAAGTTCCATAAGAGGCAAAGGTGTAGGGGTGTGGAGTGGCAGGGGAGCCCCAAGAAGCAGGAAAACTGTTATATTTTTAGGGCTGAAAGTGAGGTGGCGCAGGTGAGAAGGGCCTTGTAGGCTCACTCAGAAGTTCACGTTGTTCTGCTCCAGAGCCAACAGAGTAATGGAGTAATTTAGGCAAATTAATAATGCAGGTTGCATTGTAAATCCCGTGTGGCCGAGGGGGAGACGGAATGAAGAGAAGCTGAGTGTGGTTAGGATTGAGTCCTCTGCCAGAGTCGACTGTGGGGGCGGAAGAAAGACTCATGTCAATCGTTACTCAGAAGGCAAGATTGGCATCACTTGACGATGAGTAATTAATGTCTTTGGATAATAAAAATCGACAAGTTTGATGACTGATTCTTGGCAAAATGTTGTACCAATTTTTAGAAATAAGTGAGTGTTTAATTTAGAAATTGAAGTGGTATATTAACTTAGCGCCTGAGTAAGTGCCTATGAACAAATCATACCAAACGTATCTCATTTCCTTCTTTAGAGAATATTTTTCTACCAAGAACAAAAACATTTATTTTATGAAAGTTGAAAAATGTGTCTAGGCGGTGGTGGCGCACGCCTTTAATCCCAGCACTCAGGAGGCAGAGGCAGGAGGCTCTCTGTGAGTTTGAGACTAGCCTGGTCTATAAGAGCTAGTACCAAGACAGGCTAAAAGCTACAGAGAAACCATATCTCAAAAAAAAAAGGGCATTTTGCTGTTGGAATTTTTTCTGTGTATTTTCTAACATGGTTGTGACTGTTCTATCCACTGTGCTACTTTCGTCTATTAATATTATAAAGATATTTATGTCAAAATATTTGTGTCTATCACTTTAAATGATAATTGTGTTAGGCTTCTCTGGTGAGACAGAACCAACTCAATGAACATATATTACAAAAGCAGGTTTATTAGATTGGCTTACACCACAGGGCCTAGTCCAGCAAAGGCTGTCTGTACGCCGGGGAAGACAATGGCCAAGCAGCTGCTCGATCAGTGAGACTGGCTACCTCAGGAGGCCAGTGTGGCACCAAAAGCCTGAAGAATTCCTGGGAACAGCTGAGCTCCGGTTCATGCTGAAAGGCCCAAGAAACTGGGTTCTGATGTCAGCAGCCCTTCCATCCTGGAAACACACCCGTGACCTGCCTGATTCTAGATTCAATCAAGTGGATAATCAAGATTAACCATCACAGGCTGGCAAGATTGCCCAGCAGGTGAGGGGCCTGCTGCCAAGTCTCATGACCTGAGTTTGATCCCCAAGACCACATGGTAGAGGGAGAACTGCCACAGGTAATGTTCTCTAACTTTCTAACGGAGGGCATCCCCCCAAATAAATAAATACGAATATAAGTTTTTGAAAAGCCATGCCTGGCTTCCCGTGCCTATAACTCCAGCACTGTAGGGAGTGAGGCAGGAGGATGGCGGAGACTTCCTGGCCACCAGCCCAGCTCCGGGCTTAGCAAGAGGTCCTGTCTCAAGGAAACAAGGCAGAGAGCAATAGAGCAAGATATCCAATGTCATCCTATGGCCTCTGTGTCTGTGCAAACTCCCATGCACATGTGCATACACCACCCACAGCCTCAGTCTCTCTCCATTCCTCTTTCTCTCTCTCTCTCTCTCTCAAACACCCCCCCCACACACACAAAATAATTTTGTAGCATCAAAATAAATTAATATGCATATACTTTTGTCACACACTATCAAATTTCTTTCCAAAAGCATTGTGGCAATAAAGCTACTAATATGGGCTTATCTATTTTGAACTATATTTCTTATAATGTATTATTATCAAAAACAACTAAATAAAGGTGGGAGGTGGTGGCACACGCCTTTAATCCCAGCACTTGGGAGGCAGAGGCAGGTGAATCTCTGTTTGTTCGAGGCCAGCCTGGTCTACAAGAGCTACTTCCAGGACAGGCTCCAAAGCTACAGAGAAACCCTGTCTCGCAAAAATTAAAAACAAAAACAAAAAAAACCCAAAACAACAACAAAAAGAAACAACAACAAAATAAAACCACTTACTTGATTAATAAAAATGCCTATTTTCTTTTACTTTTTTGTTTCAAAAATATAATTGTTTGCTTATGAGGAAAAGGCAAAAAGGCATAAAAAGGCACGGATAACAAACAAACAAAAAAGTATTTCTTCCTCCTTCTACCAATTACAAATGTGTCCTCCTCTCCGAGAGCAATCACCCTGGAAACTTTCTTGAATATATCTTTCTGAAAAAAAAAATCTCATGAGTCTTTGCAAGCTAGCACTAGGTACTATTTATATATGGCTATTCTGGGTCTCGGACACCTTTCCATGCCAATGCATATATCTCTAGTTCATGAAAAATCACAATATACTTAACTAGCTCTCTATTGATTGACATTTAATTCCCTTTCAATAATTTGCTATCATAAACAATGCTGCAAAGAGCATGATGGAATTCGTGGACTTGTGTGGGATGAATCCCTACACGTTAAACTTTATCAAACTTCGGATTTAAAAATGTTTGCGGCAATTGCTTCTCAGCCTTTTAGTTGAGATCAAATGTAAAAATGTTTGCAGCAGGTCACACTCTAATCAGCATAGTGTACCTTTTTCCTTCCCTACAGCTTTGCTGGTCAAACCCTTGAGTTTTCACCAACCTGGTTTGGACAAGAAAAAAAAGTCTCTCTCCCAGACCTAACTACCGTTTGGATGACAGTAACAGTCACCTTGCTAGTTTAACCTGGTTCTTACCATTCTTGGGGTACGTGGTAGCCATTATTACTCACTTTATATTTGGGTCCCACATTTTTAACTTTCTTGACAATTTCAGTTCTGTGCTAAATGAAGAAATATTCCCAACTTTGGAGCTTCCTGCTCCGCCCTAGTCTCCCCTGAAAGCAGGCAGGAGTTCCTTTCCCCATGATAGATAGGGTCCACATAACCAATGGCAGCTGGAATTGGTTGTGGAAAATATATTTCTGGCCCTCTTCCATCCCTTCAGATTAAGAGAATCTCTGAGGGGAAAACTGAAGTAGGCTAGAGGGTAGGTAACACAGTGCAGTATTCCGTAGGGTGTTCTGAGACCACACAAACAGTAAAGATCTGAGACCACCCAAAACTGGCTGGGACCAACATGGCCAACTAAGCCTAGTGCTGGGACCAACAAGGCCAAGACTACTCCTAACTGCCGTGTTTCAATGGAGTGGCGTCTCTACGTCATTAGACTTGCAAGATTGCCTGTTCCTACTACATATCTGACTCCATAACACATCCAAAAATCTCATAGAAGGGCAAAAAGGGGATGCAAACCCTATTTTTAGAGAAATCTCTATCAATTTCTGAGTTCATCCATACCATGTCCTTAATTCATGAACAATCCTCCCCTCTATTAAAGTATGCCCATACAATCCCATCCAGAATCCTGGGTAACAATCCTCCCCTCTATTAAAGCATGCCCATATGATCCCATCCAGAATCCTGGGTAACAATCCTCTCTCTATTAAAGCATGCCCATATGATCCCATCCAGAATCCTGGGCAATGCATCTTTTCCAAGAGGCTTGCACTCACCCTGAGTGTGTACTTTCACTGTGAAATCATACTTCCTCCTGATTCCTGATACAAAATCAAGTGTGCATTCAACTCAGAAATTGATTGACCTCCTATTGTGTGCTCTACAGCACTTGTGACAGCAAAGAACCAAAGCAAAGGGCCCTGCTCTGTAAGAACTAACGTTCTAGCACAATAAACTTAATATACAAAAAGTTCCCGTGGTAAGTTCGAGGTGGTAGGGGTTGGAGTTCTAGCCTTGCAGCCTCTCCAACAGAAAGACATTACTGCTTGTGCTGGTTAGGTTTTTGTTTTTTCAATGTATTTATTTATGTAGTTTTGAATGTTAACATAAATGAGGATTGGGAAGAGGGAACTTCAACTGAGACAATGCCCCCATCAGATTGGCCAGTAGGCAAGTCTGTGGGGCCCTTTCCTGATTAATAGTTGATGTTAGAGAGTTCGGCCCACCGTGGGTGGTGCTGGCTTATATAAGAAAGCAGGCTGAGAAGCTGTGAGGAGCAGGCCAGTCAGTAGTGTTCCTCTAGGCTCTCTGTTCCAGGTTCCTGCTTTGAGGTCCTACCCTGACTTTCCTTCATGGTGGACTGTAAACTCTAAGATGAAATAAACCCTTCCTCCCCAAGTTGCTTTCGGTAGAGGTGGTCATCATAGCAATAGAGAGGCTAAGACACTATCCTTGCTGTTGCAGAGAGCAGCGGCTACTTCTTCGCCACAGTGGCTTCTGCTGTGATGTTTAGTTGGAGCATCTAGTTGAGGGTGCCCAGAGCACATGCCAGCTCTCTTGCTGCACAGGTGGCTGGGAAAAGGAGCATAGGAAGAGTTTGGATTCTGTGCTGAATACAGGGCCTCTCAAAAAGTGGGGACCCCTCAGTCACAAGGAAGGATTCAGATGCCGAGCAACTAAATAAACAAATGTCCATACATGTGGCATTTTATTTATTTTCACTAAGGCCTGGGAAAATCCCAGGAAATAAAGGTCCCTAAAGTGAAACAGAGTGGCCATGGCAGGTGTAAGCAATGGACAGACAGAGGTGAAATAAAAACTTAAAGGATGTGGGACCTATGGGAATAATTTGAAATGACACGGGTGTGACTATGACGCGCCCCTGGATACTGGGAGATCCGGGAGGAATGCAGAGCTTGCCCGTGTGAACAGAAGCTTTGCCACACAGAAGACCGAGTGCATTTCAGAAGCTGCAAAGGACAGTCCCATTCACCATGTATCCAACAAATCGGGAGTACCTGATATACACAAGCTGCTGCTCTAGGCCCAGGAACTACAAGTGAACAAGGCACATAAATCCCTATGCTGTAAAACTGGCATGTTTGAGAGCAAATGATAAAAAGAATTACACACATATATTTATAACGATAGTGCTGGGTGTTATGAAATAAAGTAAATCAGAATACACACACACACACACACACACACACACACACACACACAGCAAGGCATGGAGTATGACAGGTAAAGCAATTGGAGGAGGCCTCCCAGAAATGGCGCCAGCTAAGCAGAAATCCGAATGAAGGGAGAGAGCAAGCCTTGCAGATGCCTGGGGAGCAGAAATGAAACCCATTGCAAAGGCCCTGAGGTGAGGACACACATAGCTTGTTTGGAAAACACTGAGGAGCTTGTGTGGCCAAAGGGTAGCAGGAAAAGGGGTTAGAGAAACAATAGGGATAGGGTGTATTGCCATAAGGTCAAGGTCAAACATTTTGATTTATTCTGAATACTAGGCAAAACTTGAACTGAAGAATGGTCTGATTTTGTTTCTACTTTATTAGAATGACTCAGGGTGAGGATGGGCTGCCGCATGGAAATATATGGTAGAAAGGGCAAGGTAGAACCAGAGAAACCAGCTAGGATGCATCTGTCACAGTCCAGGTTGGAGTTGGTGGTGGTAGCAGCAGGGTAAGAATTTCAAAGAAATACAGTGTAGAGCATACAAGCAAAGCTGCCCAGATTTAAGACAGTCTGAGTCCTTCTGAAGGGGGCTCTGTATTGGCAAGAGTTTGGTCTGAACTCAAGAACAGTGGTTCTCGACCGTTGGGGGGGGGTGTTGAACAACCCTTTCACAGGGGTTGCCTAAGACCGTCATAAAACACAGATAATTTACATTATGACTCATAACAGTAGCAAAATTAAAGCTATGAAGTAGCAATGAAATCATTTCATGATGGGGGGCTCAGCACAACATGAGGAAAGGAAGGGTCACAGCAATTGGTTGAGAACCACTGCTCTAGATCATGGGCCACACTGCCCAAACCTAGCATGCTGTTACTTTTTTATCAGTCAAGTTTTACTGAGATACAATCACACTTCCTTGTGGCTGCTTTGGTAGAGCTGAATCATTACAACAGAGGCCACACATAGGTCCTGCAAGCACTAAATATTTACTCTTGGACTCATTCCAAAATAGTTTCACTAAACTCTACCTAGAAGACCTCTCAGGTTCTTGCCCTGTCTCCTCTGGGTTTCTCCTGAAGAGGCAGCAGGTCACACATTTCGGAAAACTGAAGGAATTCCACATCTGTATATCCCATTACATTTCTCTTAGTGAACAAGAAGAATGTTTGTACAAGATACAAACCACTCTTAATTATCTAAGGAGAGGCAGTCTGGGCTTTCTTCTACCATGCAAACCACTGGAATTTGCAACGCAAATAATCCTTGTGTTTCTCTTACATAAAGGCTGGAGCAAAGTGGGGCTGACAAAAGCAGAAATTATTCAGAGACTTCAGGGTGCTTTCTTAGCAATGGGTTCAAGACTCCCGAAGAAATGAAGGAGAAGAGAGAGAAGTGGACAAGGAGCAACAGGACAGATCATACATACGTCTGGTGAGCCCATGCCAATCAGACGTTGGTCTTTCCCTGTTGCCTCTACCAACAAAAGCAACAGTTGGACTATTGTTTTGAAAAACCATCAGGATCAACTATGAGGAATCTGTCTCTTTTTGTTTGTTTGTTTGTTTTGAGACAGGACCTTACTATGTAGCCTAGGCTGGCCAGGAACTCACAGTCCTCTGGTCTCAGCCTTCAGAGTGCTAAGATTACAGGTGTGCATCACCATGGCGCAGATGTTAGATATATTTTTTTGTATTGTAATTCTTTAAATTGTTGGCATCTGTGTGTCTATCTTATTTACATTTTCTAAAAAAGTAGTTCAGAAACAATGTTTCAGATAATTCAGATAATTTCAGATAATTCAAAGACAAGAAGGAAAAATCCCCCAAACCTAATTTTCATGTGGATCTTTGCTCCCACAATGATCTGTATGGTTCCCTGCTGAGCAGCCTGACTCCTCTCTATTTGTGTTCCTTTTACAAATACATTAATGATTATGTGGAAATCCTAAAACAGTTCACTGTTTGCTTTAGGAACTGCCTGGACCCAGCATTTGAGCAGCACCAATAGTTAAAAAGAACCTCTGGATTTTTAGTGATACAATGTAGTGTACTCATCAATTTTAAATAGTTTCATAGAATATTAATAAGACTGTTGCATAAACTCATACTTCTGGAGCTTAGCTTTTAAAATTCTTCCTAGAGCACCCTTCTTCAAATATATCCAGGGCTGGAAGCTGTTTGGTACGCGACTGTTCATTTGTGTATACACGCCCATGTTTACTCAGTGCTCCTGAATCACTTAAGACCGATTAATCTATGTAACCATTCTGGGCTGCACAGAAAGCCAGAATACAAACACCACCTAGGAGAAATAGAATGTTAGTGAAGGAGTTATAAAACTTGCCCAAGAAACCTTGGATACCTCTGAGCTCCTGGGTTTTCCCATCTATAAAATGCAAGTCTTCCCCTCCTCTGCCCGTGCATGTGTGTATGTGCGTGTGTGTGTAACTCACTAGACCAAATTATCTTTTTTTATGCGCATTGGTGTAAAGGTGTCAGATCCCTTGGAACTCAAGTTATAGACAGTTGTGAGCTGACATGTAGGTGCTGGGTCCTCTAACTCCAGATCCTCTGCAAGAGCAATCAGTGCTCTTAACTCCAGCCCCAAGATCATGATTGGGAATGGGTTGGTTACAAATGGATGGCACATAGAAGGTAGTTACCAATCTAAATCATCTTGCCTTATATTGGACTGCAAACTTCCTTGGAACAATTCTATGTCCAAGGAAAAATATGGTCATTGCTCAATAATGGTCTCGGTAAGAAAATCTTGGAAGTCAGGGTAAGACTACCAAGATTTTACTACTAACCTAGCATGTATGAGAGTTTTGTCAACTTGACACAACCAAGAATCTCCCAGGAAGAGAGTCTCAATGAGAGATTGTCTGTATTGTGTTGGCCTGTGGGATGCTTGGGGGATTTGTCTTAGTTGATAGGGGAAGACCCAGCCTGCTGTGGGCAGCACCATTCCCTAGGCATGGGCTTCTGAACTATGTAAGAGTGGAGAAATTGAGCTGAGCACAAACAAGCATGTGAGCATATATGCATTCACTTTTCCCCTGAATCGTAAACTAAATAAATAGACTCTTTCTCCCCAGAGTTGCCTTTTGCTATATTTTAACATAGCAACAGAATTGAAACTAGAATAATAATCCATAGCAGGTTACAGCTATTTTCTTGTAGTTGTTCATGCTCTCCAAGTCCCTCTTAAAATATAAGATTCTGATGGGCAATTTTCTTTCTTTTTGAAACTATAAAATAATTACATTTCTCCCTTCTTCCCAAATCTTCCCATATGTCCCTCAACACTCTTCTTCAAATTCATGGCCTCTTTTTTAATTAATTGTTATTGCATACAGTAACAATTGTATACAATGAACATATGTATGTTCATATACATTTCTAAATATAACCTGCTCAGACTATACAGTGTTACTTGTATATATATTTTCAGGGCTGACCATTTAGTATTGGCAAATCAATTGCTGTGCTCTTCCCTGGGGAAGACCATCTCTTCTTCTCCCAGTTTTTCGTCAGTTGCCTATGGTTCTTTGTGTAGGGTTCAGGCCTCCTGGGCTTTCTCCCTGTCCATTTTAACATGTCCATTGATACCATCCTTGTTCCATTTATGTTTGGGAAGTCGTATTGGTGAGACTTTATAGGTGTAGCTTCTGACATTACTAGGAGACACAATCTCACAACAAATCCTCATCCTCTGGATCTTGCAGCCTTTCCATCCCTCTTCCTCAATGTTCCCTGAGCGTTATAGGTTTTTGTTTGCTTCGTTGCTCCGGTTTGGTTTTTTTTTCGAGACAGGGTTTCTCTGTGCAACAGCCCTAGCTGTCCTGGAACTAGCTCTGTAGACCAGGGCCTCAAACTCACAGAGATCCACCTGCCTCTGCCTCCCAAGTGCTGGGATTAAAGGCATGTGCAACCACTACCTGGTGAGCCTTATGTTTTGTAGACATACCCATTGGGACTGGGCTCTATGACTCTGCATTTTGATGGGCTGTGGTTTTCTGTGGTGGTCTCTGCAGGTTGTAAGTAGATGCTTCCTTGATGAAGAGTGAAGACCACACTTATCTGTGAGTATAAGGACAAATGTTTACAGATTATTGTTATGGATTATGCTGGATTAGTAAATTAGTGCTTGTAGATTCTTCTCCAGTAACCATGACATGACTGGCACTGAGTAGTTAGCTAGGTTTTCAGGACAGGAATGGTTTTCCTCTTGTTGAGCAGGTGATAGGCAAATTTTCTAAGTTCTAAACAAGATACAGAGTTTGACCTGAAACTTTTGTTTTCATCTTTTCAAGAGATGTACTAGGGACACCAAATCCCTAAAATGTACAGTGCTTCCCCCGACCCCATTTGGACAGAAACAGAATATTTGAAGTCTAAAAAAAAAATCCCAGAAATTCAAGACTTATGGACATGATCCATATGACAGCCCCCAAACGCCCACTTGGAAGAAGTAGAATCCAATTTCAAATGCGGTAAAATGATGTGTAACTTGGTTATTACTGATATAAATGAAAATTTTAATCAAGCAAAGGTGCTTCTTATCCCATAAATTAAAAACAGAAAAGAAAACTCAAGAGCAAACCTCCTGTATCAGCAAGTGTGTTACTTTCCTTCCCAGGAGCCCTCTGAACCCTGAGACCCACTGGAACTGCCTTTCCTCTTCTCACCCGGGAGGTGGAGACTGACCAGGGCAGGGACTGTGAGAAAGGCAAGGTGTGTATACCACAAACTACACGTGTGAACTCAAAATAGCCAGTGGGTAAATAACTTTCCATTGTTCTTAATTTGCTACAAACCTTGCAAATTTGGGACATGGATAAGGTCAGTTTATCAGATGAACTACAGGTAAAAATAAGAAAGGGAAGGAGGGTGAAGTTTTTATATAAGCAAAAGCAAGGAGGAAAAAGTGATAGCATTTATACTCAAGCTTCCCAGTAACCAAGGCAACAAAGGGAATGCCATGAGTTACCTTACTTTTCATCTATTAGGAGAAAACAGGTCAATTATTCAAGAGAGACAATTTTTTTTCTGAAAATAATTGTCACAAGAGGCTTTTGTAAAAGAGACCTTGAGCGATTTACTGGATGGTATTCTCCAGCTAAGAGATTTTACGTATGTGTGAGGAGCTGAGTTGTTAGAAATGCTCTTTCAAGTAGGATTGGAAAAATGGAAACTTTCTTTCTCACACACGCATGCTCAGGCCGATCCCTACATCTTTGTCCACACATACACACCTTCAAAAGGTATGTGGTACAGGAGAACTGTGACCAGAGAGAAGCCACAACAAGGATGTCATTACTCATGTCTTTTCAGAGATGCAAGAGGTGAACTCCCTTTGAAGCTAGCAGAGCAGAGCTCCCAGCCCAGCAGCCTCCGCACCAAATCCCAATGATGCCTAGTGGCAATTTCATTGCTTCTGTTTCTGCTATTCTTTCTCTTAGGTTCAGGGCTATAGGACCAGACCATGCCCACCACAGTGGCTTTCGGCTTTCCTGAGCCTCCATGAAATCGCATGCTTCCTACCCAGAGCTTGTCTCTGAGGCTCTAAACCCCAAAGAGACTCTCAGGTGCCTGGGGTCCAGGAGGAAGGAAAACACTATTGTCTTTCCCCCAAGGAAGTTCACTACGTGTGCCCCTCTTCCTCATATGTCCTATGTCTTTCCTGAAATTCAGGGTCTCCTCCAGTTGCTACCCAGGAATCAGAGACAGTCTGCCTTCGGGTTTGCACTATGGACTTCTCACCAACTCTAGGCATAAACTCTCCCTCTTCACCTGAAACCTACAAGAAGGGATCCCCCGCTCTCTCTGAGAGAGCCTGAACTCTCTCCAGAGCGCCTGGCTTGCTGCCTGCCTGCCTGTCAATGGTATTAATAATTCTTCTAATAAACCTCTTACCCAATAAGAAAATCTGCCTTGTGTCCCCATCAACCCAGGCCTAGAATCACCCTCTTCTCTTGAGGAGGAAGGTGAAGTCAAGAGAATCCTAAGTAGGGGAGGCACGCTCTTCCACCATCTTTGTGCAATGGTCCTTCCTGGCGTGAAGGGCAGAGCAGTAATATGATCCTGAGAGACCCGACTCATGAACTAGATGTGGTACATGCTGGCAGGTGTAGATGGAAAAAAATGACTGTTTCTATTTGGTTCACTGGGTTCTTGGTGTCATGGAACATGGCAACTACATAGAGAAAACAATATGAACAACCTCACAGAGCAATGTGCCTTTCAGAATACGACTGTGATGGGTGACTTCTTTAGAGACTTATACAGACAAACCCTGAACAGGACACTAAGTGCTACTTGCTGGATTAACCCTAGGCTGGGCCCTGCCTTCTGAGAGTTCAAAGTTCCTTTGAAGTTAAACATAGTAAGAAACCACTTTCCAAGTTGAATCACCGTCACTTCTAGATTTTTCCTAATGGCTGAGTGGCAGAAAAGCTGACTATTTCAGTTTTAACCAGGAAGGAAACAGAAAATAGTGTTCTTTATGATGAACACAATAATATATTCCAGGGATGGAGGTGTGATGTGGAATTCCGATCTATATGCTGTGAATATGTTTTATTGCCATTGTGAATAAAGAAGCTACTTTCAGCCAATGGCTTAACACAGTAAAGCCAGGAGGAAAATCCAAACAGAGATGTAGAGAGATAATAGACAGAGTCAAGGAGATGTGCTATGGGACAAGTCTTGTATCCTGTCACTTGTATTATTTTAATAAAATGCTGATTGGCCAGTAGCCAGGCAGGAAGTATAGGCAGGGCAACCAGGCAGGAAGTATAGATAGGGCAACCAGAACAGGAGAATTCTGGGAAAATGAAAGGTTCAGTCTGCTGTTGTCACCCAGACTCAGAGGAAGCAAGATGAGAATGACTCGCTTATAAAAGGTACCAAGCCACGTGACTAACATAGTCAAGAATAATAGGTTAATTTAAGATGCAAAAAATAATTTATAAGAAGCTTAAGCTAATAGGCCAACTAGTTTATAATTAATATAGACCTCTGTGTGTTTCTTTGGGACTGAATGGCTGCTGGACCAGGCGGGACAGAAATCTCTGTCAACAGAGACACCAAGTAGTTGCCAAAGGAGAAAGATGTCAACCGCCAGCCAGAACCTTACCAGTAGGCCACAGCCTCGTGGTGGTTCACAGATGAATAGAAATGGGTTAATTCAAGATATAAAAGCTAACTAGAAATATGCCTGAGTCACTGGCCAAACAGTGTTGTAATTAATATAATTCCTGGGTGATTATCAGGTCTGGGCAGCCGGGAAACAAATAAGTAGTCTCCCTCTACAGAGGGTGGAGCTCAGTGTAGTCAAGTGGTTACTTAGCATTCATGAGGTCCTGGGTTTACTTCCCAGGAGGTGCAAACTGGCCACAATGGTGCATACATGTAATCAGTCCCAGCACTATAATTCCACATAGGGGCCAGAAGTTCAAAGTCATACTAGGCTGCATATCAAGTTGGAGGCCATCTGTGTGAAGCCTTCTCACAGACCGATGCTCGTGAGAATGCCCAGGAACCAATTAGAAAATAGTATAGAAGTAAATGGCATTTGCCAAGGGTGATGTTTTTTTCTTCTGAGTTGATTCCTTTCACATGTTCATAGCAGTTCTATTCCTTAGTGTAGCCCTACATCTTAATAATAAATGAAGGTAATTTCTTTAAAATATTAAAAGTTTGACTTGCCATTAAAATAACCATTATCATCCTTGACACCATTAATATCACTTTATCAACCTTTCAGTCTAAGGAGTGTGGAGAAATTGGTCATTAGCATCTCTCAGGTTTGACTCGGGATCTAGGCTATGTAAGACCTGGAGGCTGCAAAGGGGAAGGGGGCAGCATTCTATCCTCTGGTATCAGACCTGATGCTGACTACAAGCCTGGAAGTCCCTGGCTTTCTAGGTTTCAGGAAGAGGCACACATATCCAGTGCCTGGAGGAGCCTTCTTCACAGCTTCATCACAGCTCTGAGAGGTTACAAACAAACCACAATAGAATAAAGACATAAAAACACAGCACGCTCATTAAGGGGTGTGTAATAGAAACACGGCTATTTTAAGTAGCCGTAGCATTTGGATGTGAACCTCAAGACTCTCCTATGACCACATCTGCATATATTTATAAACTTAGCATAGAAACATGTGTCACAACTGATCTCTTGAAGTAGCAGAGGTTTCTGTGTGGGGGACGACTGTGGAATGTGACTGGGAGATTTAAAAGGGCAGTGGAGTGGAGAAAGTAATTGTTCCAGCTGAGCGACTCTCCACAATGCGTTTTTGATGCAGTGACTAATTATCGTGATTATTTTCATCAGCAAAGATGCCGGTAGAGCTAAACATATTTATTTTCTTTTTTTTTCCTCCCTGAAAAGTATAATATTTCAAGTTTTAGGAGGATTCCATATGTCTCCTCCCTATACTTAGGAAGTATGTTCTCATGTGTTGCTACAAATGGTGAGCTACCTTGTTTCCACTATTCCTTCTGTGACAGTATTTCTCTTTTCCAGTATCAGCTTGATAAAGCCGACCAGAACACACCCAGTCCCTGATTTGCTAATATCCTCAGCTGACGTTTTGGGCTCCCTGCCATATAGCTACATAGAGTTGGTTGTCAAAATGTTTGAATTTAACCTAATGAGCTGTCAGTATTTCCACAGGGGGGAAAACGTAGTAAGTATGGAAACTGTAAGTCTTTGGAATTAGAGTTTTGTTCCTTGTAAAATTCATGGCAATAGTTTAAGAGGTTTATATAAAGCGTGGCCTCTCTACTGATGACTATCCAAAAAAGATACAGAAGGAAGCCAGAGCCCCGTTCCCACAGTTAGAAAGATGGGATGAAAGACGAATATGCTAGATCCATCACGTCAAATGATTCTTAACTTTCTGATTCCTACACTTTGTGTGCACGTGCACGCGCATGCACACACACATGTTCTTTGTACAACTGAGAATAATACAGCAATTGGATCTGAAATAAAATGATCTAGGAAGGCTATTGCTCAAGATGTGACCCGTGAGGAACAGTCTAGGTTTTTACGGTGAGTCATCCACATAGCCATAGCAGGCACTGAGAGAAGCCAAGCGAGTCTGTCTCCCTTCTAGTCTCAAAACTGTCAAGAGACAAGTGCCTGAGTCTGTACACACTTGAATTTGTGTTATTATTGAATGCACCACCATTTTTTAAAAAATTTCATCACATAATTGTCTGTTATTTGCTCAGACAATTATGTGGTTAATTTGATTTTTCAGTCTTTGAACAAAACCTTTTGTAATTTAAAATGCCTAATGAGTGGAAGACATCGGGGCCTTCCTTCCTTCCACATGAATGAAGTCTATCCAAGAATGATCATCCGTGAAAATCAAACTATATTTCAATTTTCTAGAGCTGACTAGTAAACCTAACCATTCTCCATTCATCTAACAACATTACAATTCAGAATCCTGGAAGAATTTGACAACATTGGGCCAGTGCAAAAAGCAAAAAACAAAAAACAAAAAAAACCCCAGAAACTTGAAGGAAAAATTTTAAAATTTAGTGTTGGGGGGCATAATGTGTTGGTGTGGAGGGCACATGCCATGATGCGGTGTGTGCAAGATCAGAGCCTAGCTTTGTGGAGCTGGTTCTCTCCTTCTACCTTCATGTAGCTTCCAGGAATTGAACTTAGATCATCAGACTTGAACGGCAAGCACCTTTATCCACTGAGCCATTTCTCCTTTTTAGAGGGTAGGAGTCGATGGAATAAAGATGTCTGTTAAGTAAAAACATGTGAAACTAGATGGAAAATTTATAGGTACAAATTTCAGAAAGTTTGTGTTAAAGTTGTTAGAAGTGGCAGTGAGAACTGCTAATATCTCAGAGGAGACTATAAATGTCAACATACTTCATGCTTTCTGCATTCATAATGGCTTCCCTGGAACTCAGATTATGGCTATTTATTACTTAACAGATTGCAGTTTTTAAATGTCTTCAGTCTTACCTAGAGATCTAATGAGGACATATCACTATGAGTTTTTCTTACAGGCATTTTTGGAAAAAATCCAGAAATAGACTTTTCACTTTTGACTGCAGAGAATGGTTTAATGAAATAGTAATTACAGAACTTATTCATATTTATTGTATTTTTCTTAAAGATGGCCTGAATATATTTCACATTCCATTACTGTGTCATAATGCAGCAGAATAAACTTAAGACCTAAGCCACTTCTTTCTCCAGCACAATCACTAAATAGCCCTATAAATGTAGAATCCCCATAAATGACACTTTCTGATCGAATGTTTTATACTTCTCCAGATATTACAATTCAGAACTCTGTTCTTTTCAATTTTAACAGTAATTGGCTTTTCATAAAATTTCAGTGTTGGGAAGTATATTAGTTAGGATTGCATCCAGCTGCCAAACTCAGACAACCTGAAACATCTTAAACAGGAAGAGGCTTTGGGTACTGAAAACTGCTCATCCTCCTTGGCAAATGGCTTTTGTTCTCTCGGTCAAAACCTGGTTGCCATGCTTCCTGATCTCCAGTCTGCATCCCAGGAAGGAAGAGAAGGTCACAGTGAGGGATAATAGGCAAGAGGCCTTACCCACTATACTCATTGAGTCTTTTTAAAATAGATATAATTCATATACCATATACCAGAACAATTCATTCATTTAAAACACATATTCCAATGGTTTTCAGTGAATCAGCACAATTATCAAATTCTATTATCCTAAAAAAAAAAATGTACCTATCACCTGTCAGTAACCACCCCTCCTCCATCTCCAAACTCTGGCAGTGTCCTTGTTTTGTTTCTATGGAGTCCCCTATTCTGGTAATCATGCCATTTTCGGTAAGTTGAATTTGATACTATGTGGCTTTTGTCTCTGGCTTCACCTAGCACGATATTGCCACCATTCATCCACTAAACGGAAATCTTAGTTATTCAGTCCTTTTTATAAGTGAATAATACTTCATTGTATGGCTATAACCCACTGGTATATGGGCATTTGGGCTATTTCCACTCTTTGGCTATTAAGAATAATGTCGCCGTATTTATATTTGAGCTTTTATATAGAAATATGCTTTCCAGTTACTTGGATATAGCTAGGAATTGCTCAGCTGTGTGGTAACTCTGTCTTGGTTTTTTTTTTTTTGTTTTTTTTTTGTTTTTTGAGGAACTGCCAAACTTGTCCAAAGAATACCATGGGCTGGTGAGATGGCTCGGTAGGCAAAGGTGCTTGCCAGAAACACTGATAACTTGGGTTTGATCCCCGGGTTCCATATGATGGTAAGAAAGAACTGTTTACAAGCTGTTCTCTGGCCTACACACACACTCTCTCTAAGTAAGTAAGTAAGTAAATAAATAAGTAATGTGAGGGGCGGGAAGTATGTCAGATGGGTTGAAATGCTGCCTGCAACATCGTTCCTTAGACTTTGTAAAACTACCATAATCATTAACTCACATCAGTTGTAGTGACTGGTTCTGGGCCAGCACAAGACCAGACCCATCAACAACCATTCAGAGAAGTGGAAGGGGCTTGTGAGGCCCTACCTTTCGCCTCTAAACTATTGTCTATCAATAGATTCTGGGACAGGGAGTCATTGTCTTGAGTTGAATGCTTACCACGGAACCGACCAAGATAATCCAAAACCGACGGATAATTTGAAACCCACAGTCACACAGATGGCCCAAGGTAATCTTGGTGGGTCCCAAAACAAAACAGCCATAGACAGCACAACATCGCTGTATGGGGAGGGTGGAATACAGGGGTAGTAGGGAAGTGGGACGTGAGAGTCGTCAGTATGCAAAGGGTACGCATGTAAAAACTGTAAAAAATTAAATACATAAAAGCAATTTTAAAAAAGAAGGGAAAAGCGAAGGAGCCACATCATTTTCCAATCCCACCAACAGTGCATGAGGCTTCCAGCGAGTCCATCTATCTCTCCAACAATCTTTCCTCAGAAACCTCCTCCAGGCCTCCATAGAGCCTTCTCTCATCTCATTGGCCAGAAATGGGTCACATGACCACTCTAACACGGAGGGAGCTTGGGAAAGTGAGTAAGTAGTCCAACCTTTACATTTCTGGTGTAGAAGGAAAATGAAGGCTGGGTTTTGTCTCTTGAGAGAATGTTATATTTTCTCATGGAAAACTCCTCCTCGAATCCCCGCTGCATGTATACACTGTCGTACGAACTGCTCAGGAAGCTGAACCTGGAAGATCACCATACTGAACAATATAGACATAAAATAAAAATTAAAACAAACAAACAAAAAACCTAATGGGCATGTGATCTGGCTTATCACCATGGAAGCTAATGTGTCAGTTCCTCAAAGCTCTAAAAATAGAGCTACCATATGATTCAGACATACCACTGCTATCAGGCATAGATCAGGCATCCACCTGAAGCACGGAGTCAGCATACCACAGAGATACAGGCATGTTCAGGTTTATGCCGTGTTAGTCAGCATAGCCAAGATAGGAAACCAGATTAGATGCTCATCAACCAATGGATGGATAAAAAAAAACTGTGATGTGTACACAATGGAATTTTATTCTGCTGTGAAGAGGCATGAAAGTATGACACTTGCTGGAACGCAGACGGAACTGGGCAGGATCATAGGTGAAGGAAGCCTCAGAAAGACAAGTGCTACATGTTTTCCCTCATATGCAGAACCTAGATCTAAGTTTATATATACATGCGTGTGTGTACGTAAAAATGTGTGTGCATATAAACACACACGCGCAGGCAGGGCATGTGAGTAGAAGGGAGATGATTGTGAGGGAAGAGGTCTATAATGAGGGTGGACCAAATGAGAACAATAGAATATATGTGTCCTGGAAGCCGAAGCGAGGACTGCTTGGCAGAGAAGCGGACCAGCAAGGGAGAGGGATGGATGGCATCCTGATATGTATGCATAATGTTACAATGAAAGCCATCTTTGCATGCTAAAAATTAACCTTGGATATTTATTCATTCATTTATTTGTTTGTTTTTTGAGACAGAGTTTCTCTGGGTAGCTCTGGCTGTCCTGCAGCTCACTTTGCAGCCCAGGCTGGTCTCAAAGTCACCGAGATTCCTCTGTCTCTGTCTCCTGAGTGCACCACTACCACCTAGCCCGACCTTGGATCTTTAAATATAAAGTAAAATAAGCTTTAAAACCCACTCAGAAACACAAATGTCTCTGTGTCTTTGTCTCCATCTCTGTCTCTCTCTCTCTGGTAGGGAGAACACTACATACTGCTGGAACATTCCCAGCATGAGGCTTCTGTCTCTTAAAGGAACTATTCCATGGTTGTGCGTGTGTTTTTTTTATTAGTGCTTCCTGGAGACTGAATAGGAGATCCAATATTCTCCCTTCAGAAGTAATAAAACAAAGGGAATGTGGGGATGGGAATGTAGTGGCCTCATTAATAATGTAAATGTGATGTCCCAGCCATTATTGCCTGGCTCTCGGGAGGGCTCTGTAATTGTCTTCTTCTCCTCTACCTCTACCCGCACTCTGGTTTCCCCTTCTCTTCCTATCATGGGAGGGCACAGAGGACGCGCTTCGTTGCTGTTTACTGTTAAATTATACATTTCTAGGACATAAAGGATGATGCTGTCTAATTGATTTTGGTCCACACCTGCTATAAGGGAGGTGC
Source organism: Ondatra zibethicus (assembly GCA_004026605.1). Classification (NCBI taxonomy): domain Eukaryota; kingdom Metazoa; phylum Chordata; class Mammalia; order Rodentia; family Cricetidae; genus Ondatra; species Ondatra zibethicus. The sequence goes on along the minus strand of PVIU01004465.1, from coordinate 6,433 downwards.
ACGTGTGAACATTAAGGAATGTTTTTCCTGTGGAAGGGAGAAACAATGGGTGGGCGATGGAGGGAACCATCCACAGGCCTCAGCCCTGGGTTATCAGCATGCAGGGTGCCTAATGAGTTGCTGAATAATGTACCACTTCTTTAGTTCTTTGGCTGCTTCATGATTAAATGTTATAAATATTTATGATTTATCACTGATGCTTTGGATGGGATAGGCGGTGGGAAGCTCATGGATCACAGTGATTGGAAAAGAAAATAAAATAAAACCACACAGAGCTGCTTGTTTATCACACTGCTCTACAGGACTGTGTGGTTTGTCCAAAGCCCATGGAAGTAAAGCAGACCACAGGCAACACCATCCCAGCGCTTTCTTTTCTCATTGACTATTTCTCAGAAGCTTATATCAAGAGAAGACAGGGGTTCACATGATCACCTTCAAGTAATGACCCACTTGCCTTTGAAGGGTTCTCTTAAGCTGCAAAATTAAAGATTTCAGCCTTTTGTGCCCAGCAACAGCCATTTGGGGGCACCATCACTGGGAACCCTTTTCTCCAAAGTCAAAACTAGGGCTGAGAGTGTCTGCTGCACCAGCTGTAACTGCATTTGATCTGGTTGCAAACTTTTTCCCTCCCAGCTTCTTTGGTTCTCCTGGTTACTAGCTTAAACACTGGTGAGAGAGGTTCTTGCTCAAGGCAGCTGGAGTTGCAGAAGCAGCCTTGGTACAGATTACTGAGAAGGCCGAATGTGATTCCTAACCCCATGAGCTGTGTGGTCTTGACCAAGTTGCCCCCTCTGAGCTGCATTCTCTCATGGAATCACTCCAAGAGTTGAGAGAATTGACACGCATGACTCTCTGGCCAGCAGCAAGGGCTCAATTAAGCAGCAGGCGTTACCTCTGCCTAAAGAAATCGTTAGTAGATCTTTGACTTCCACTGCATCTTAGAAATGAATTACCATACATGAGTGGTCGCAGAAGCATATAGCTGAGACATGGGGGGAAATTAGCACACAAAGAAAGGAGAAGAGTGGTTTGTCCCCTTTAACTGATCCTATATCCTATGAGAGCAAAGTCGTTGCACTGGGCCTTTTCACCTGTGTTGTCTCACTAGATTTTTCTGCATCCACTCTTTGAGTTCATTGTTACATTAGTCCCTTTGCTTTACTGATGGGAAATCAAGACCTTATGAGGTGACATGATTTGCCCAAGTACATGAGCTACAATGGAGTCGGGATTTGTGTCCAGGTCAACCACCCCACATGTACACGAGGCAATGGCAGGGGTGTGTTTGGATTTTGCTCCCTTGTTTGAGAAAAGGAAAGGCAGGACTGGCATGGGTGCATGCCTTGGTGCATACCTTCAAACCCAGCACTCAGATGGCAGAACCAGGTAGCTCTCGCTCTCTCTCTCTCTCTCTCTCTCTCTCTCTCTCAATTTAGCAAAGGGAGGGAGAGAGGAGAGGGGTAGAGGGAGACACATTGAGAGGAAAGGTCCCTTCCCTTTAAGAACAGTTTCTTGAGTCAACCTAGACCCCTTGTCCTCTTGCCACACAGATATCCGTCCCATAGCTTCAAAAACATGTCTCTTTTCTTCTGAGCCTTCCAATCTAGACTAGTTTGAAATATAAAATCTCACTGATTCTCTGAGTAACAAAGGAAGGTCACTTCGACAGAAATTAGTTTCTTTTAGCTTGTCCTGACCTGAGTCTAAGAAACCTTTGCTGTGCAGGCACGAAGTTTGTGCTATTGCTCACCCTATCCAAGGGACAGCTAAAAACCTCACACTTCCCAGGGTGTTCCTGTTGATGAAGAAAGCAACAACTGCTACATGTGCATGACTGACAGCTCAGTGTCCTTGGCCAGATAATGAAATCTCTCCCCAATACAAAGTTACCTTGTGTACGAATACTGAGGTCATATATTCGTGTCACTGAGGGAATTTAATGTTTCTTTGTTGAAAAGGGATCTTTAATAACTCATCATTCCCATGTTCCCCCATTTTTTTATCCAGACAAAAAGAATCAAATAATCCTATCACGTAGCAAGAGGAGAGCATTTAAAATTCTCAAGAGAGTTAAAATCTTTCCAGGACTAGATAGAAGGCCATTCAGTCTCCCCAAACCAGAAAGTCCTGAATCAAAGAAACAAAGCAGATAGCAAAACCAGCCTGGCCAGCTATTTCAGGCTGAAAGGGCCTCGATTTTAGGGTCCTAATTGCACCAATAGGTGAAGTCTATGTAATACGGAGGCAGGAAGGAATGACACTTAACTTCATTTCAGATCTGCCCGGCATACTGGCGAGTATTGTATCTGATTTACTCTGGCACATAGGACCATGCAGTAGGAAATACTATCTTCAAATTAGAACCATGGAAACGGAGGTTTAGCGAAAAGATGGGACTAATGCTCCCGCTCCACAGATGCTGAGTGACACAGCAAGAACTAAAATCTAGGCCCATAGCTGTCGAGACCAATGCCCTCTGTCTTCTTTTCTGTCTTTCTCTTTCCTCTTCTCCCCTCCCCCGCCCCCTGTGGTGCTACATTGAGCCCTGGCAAACACTCTACAACCAAGGTCCATCTCCAGCCCAAACAGGACTTGGTATCTGGCCAGTTGTTCCCAAACTCTAGATCCTTCTGCCTCTGCCTTGCGAGCTCCGACATTATGAGCATGAACCACTACGCTCAACCGTTTAGTTCCCTGTAACTTCCGTCTTTGAGATCTGGTCCCACTTCTATCATAGAGGAGTATGTTACTCCACTTTTGCTCCTAACATGCCACCACAAAGACAGTAGCTTAAAACAACACCCCTGTCTGTGAGTCAGGAATCTGAGCACAATTTGGTTGGGTGTTCTGCTCTGGCTCCTTTCCAAGGCTGCAGTCGTCAGTCAGGGTCAGGATCTCAACAGATGCTCAACTCAGGAAAGGTTTACCTCCGAGCTCCTGGCAAGCTTGCAAAGACTGAAGCTCTTAGCTTCTCTCTGTGAGCCACAGGCTGCCCTGAGCTCTCTGCTGTGTCCATTTGAAAGCTTATTTCATCAAGGGCATCAAGGGAGAGTTTGCTGCCAAGACCGAAGTTAGTCTAATACAGCATGACCTTGACAGTGGTTGGTGCCCACCCCCACCCCCTGTTCCTGCACAAGTCACAGGTCTGCCCACATTTAAAGGAATATGGACACGGAAGGTGGGGCATCTCAGAATTATGCCAAATGTTCCAAATTTCCCTTTATATGTATACAACTCATACTTGTCATGAAGCCCCTTGTGCAGAACAATGACAACAAAAAGTTTATAATTACTTTCAAAATTCCCTAAAGAGGATAAAGATGCAGATTAATTGGGACAGGACTTGCCCAGCAGGCATGAAGCCCTGAGGTGGGGCCCCACAAACAAGGCCTGGTGGTGTACATCTGCAATGGCAGCAATTGGGAGGCAGAGGTAAGATGTTAATATGTTTTTGGCTACATATTAAATTCAAGACAAGCATAGGATAGATGAGTACTTATCTTAAAAACCAGCCAGCAAAAAATTCCAAACACTTAAAACTCCCAACTGGGATTTAAAAAATATTATCTTTGATTGCTTGCGGTTTTTTTTTGTTTGTTTGTTTGTTTTTTGTTGTTGTTGTTGTTGTTCTCAAGACAGGGTCTCTCTGCGTAGCCTTGGCTGTCCTGAAACCTATTCTGTCGACCAGGCTGGCCCCAAACCTAAGTACTGGAATTAAAGCCATGAGCCACTACAGCCCAGCATCTTGAGGTTTCTTATTAGCTGTTTTGGTGCCCTATGTCTGGAAATAAGTTTGTTGCATGTAGAGCACCAGGAGAGTGAGCAGCTATTAGGCCAGTAGGTTCATGAGATAAATTTATGGACTGGTTCCAGAGGCTGCACATGCTCTCTGGAGGGCTTCCAGCCAAGACTCCCCTGGGTCAAGCCTTGGTCCTGCTGAGGGAATACAAGCTGAGAAGCCCCACAGAAACCCTAAGGCTTCTGGAGACTCAAGCCTGCAGGAAACAGAACAATGCAATCCCTGGAAGAAACTGGTTCTGAAATGATTATTTTCATTGCTTTTCAGTGCCTTAAATCCCCCTCCACCCATGGAACGCAGTCTACCTGAATTATCGCAGCTTTAAAAAAAAAAAACCCTTTTTTCACTATCACCACACACATATGTCTCTGTGTGTACATATGTGTTCATGACACCCAAGATTTAGCACATGAACTCTCATTGCCACAGCAAAAATTGTTTCTGCCCAACTATCTTGACATATACTTCATCCAAAATAAGCTTTGGGAATCTTCCAGAGCCTGGAGACACTGCAAGGGTTGGAGGTCAGCCTGGGGACCAAACCCAGCCACCTCCTGTCTCCATGCAATTTCTTTAATAACTTCAGAATAGTGTGACACTGGTTTACCAAGGAAAAGCTAACAGATTTTTTTCTATAAATAACTGCCTGGCAGTGCTGTGGTGACAATTTATATAATAGGACTCATGCTTAAATAATAAGGTAACAGTTTTGGACTGTGAATTTTAAAATGTTTTATTGAAATGTAGACTGATTAACAGGCAAGACTCTTCTAATTACTTTAATGATGGGCTCTTAATGACAAGAAGCCACAGAAATAAAAACACGTAAAATGATATTTTTAATGAAGTGGTATCTGGAAGCCTGGATTTTTCCAAGCAAGTAAGGTGACCCATTGTTACCTGGAAACAATGTGTGCACAGAGGGGTGGGAGGGTGCTCCTTCGGAGAATTATCTATGACACTGGGAATACAGTTAGGACAAAGTTGTGTAGCATTGTAAAATGAATTCTGGACTCTGAATCAAGGGCTGATTGCTAATCGCGACATGGCTCAGCTATTTGGCCACATGCTATGTCACCTTTCTTGGGGTCCATATTTCATATGTAAAACATGAAGAATGAAGCTAATGGCTCTAAACTCCTCTTTCAACTTTATAACTCCGTGATTTCATTATTCTATTATAAAGAATGATAAACCTTTTGGGAAAAGAGGTTGAGTACATCTGTTATTAATTCATAAGCACACATAATAATGGCAGCTTTAAGGACACAGACAGGACTTCTCAAAGAATTTAACAACACTAAACAAGAAGGGTCAACTGGTAAAGCTGCTTCCTGCCCAGCCTGGCTACCTGTGTCAAAGATGCACATGGTAGATCAGAGAACCAACTCCTCAAAGCTGCCCTCCAGCTTCCACACACACGCCATGGCGCGCGTGCGCGCACACACACACACACACACACACACACACACACACACACACACACACACACACAATAATTTATGATTTTAAATTTAAAAAATGGACATATACCCATGTACCCAATACTATACTAAGTGCCTGGTTTGAATGGGTGGGTCAGGTTGTGAGTGGAAGAAAGGATACTGTGTATCTATCCACCAGTCAGTCACCCATTTCCTAAGCAAATGTTTATTGCTTTTACCAAGGAAAGTTGTGCTGAGAAGGTAACATGAAGAGAAATCTAGGAACCGGTGAACGAGCCAAATGGATTACCTTGTGGAAAATGTGAACAAAAACTCCTGAAAAGGAGCTGCGGGCGACAGAGTCTTATTGGCTGGGTAGAATGTCAGTACCGTGAGAGGCTAGAATATTGAGGAGCCAGAGGCTAATTGTCTTATCTTGGGCTAGTTCTAGCTCTCTAGAACAGCCGTTCCTTGCCCACCTCTGTGTTGTGACTGATAGACAGGAACATTTGAGAATCTATTGACTTAGCAGACTACTAGCTACCACCAACTCAAAAGCTAAGAGGACATCAGATAGGATTTGGGGAGTATAGAAAAGCTTCCCCCATCTTTTCGTACCTACCTCTCAGATGTACCCACCAATGTATTTCAAACTTCCCATGATTTAAGACTTTCTTTGTTCTGTACAACTGTAAAAACTTCATGAAACTGTGTCCACACTGGAACATGGAATTTAAGGGAAAATAAATCTGCGTTCCTGAGCCAGGGTCACTCACATATGCTCCAGAATAAACTCTCTCCTGTTCCCTTTAAGGTGAGAGTTATTGTTTTTGCAGACAAAAGGCATTCCCACAGAGAAAGTGCAAATTGAATGCTTCTGAGTAGGAGGTGGTTTATATTGTCCTGGGATTAGTGGAGAAGCCAGAGGGAAAGCCCTGGGTGAGGAAATCATAGGGAGATTAGTCCCAGAGACACCCACAGCTGAGTCATAAAAGTGTAAGACCGCTTCTGTCTTCAGTACAGCCCGTGCACTTCTCTATTGAAGTCCAGAACATTCTCAGCCACCATCTCTGTGCAAACATCTTTTCTGTCACTCTCTGTCCTCCTTTTCAGAAACTCCTGCTCTAGCTTGAGTTGCTCAACCTCTTTCCTTGCTGACACATCTTAGCTTTAATGTCTCTGTTATTCTCGGCAGCATTCTCCGAGTCTC
>PVIU01004464.1:91958-126724 GCA_004026605.1 Ondatra zibethicus | reverse complement strand
TTCTGCTCTTCACCTGCACCTTGGGGGCTCAATCCATTGCTCTGATGTGATTGTGGGTCTCTGTCTCTATCTCCATCCATCGGATGAAATTTCTCCCACCTCTATCCCCGCCCCTGGCTTCCAACTTTTGCTTGATGATCCTGTTTGCTTCCAATTTCCAGGAGGTTCTGTGTATGCTTTCCTTGGGTTCACCTAGGTACCATTTCTATTTCTAGAAGGGTAGCATTGTGCTGTGTCCTCTTTCAACACCATTTCCTTGGGAATTAAACATATCCTGGTAGAATTGAATATCATGAACTTTGTTACATCCCTACCCAAGAGACCATTCCCATTTCAATGCAATTCTTTTTCCAATACGTAGAAAATATTTTACCCATAAACTCCAGTATCCTCACTTTTCAGTACCCCAAAATAATTTCCCACCAGACAACACATAGTCTCCACAAAAAAATCACAATTAAAATAAAAAAATGATGTTCAAAAGAATTGAATTAAAACCCAAACATAAATCCACACACATGTGGACACCTAATTTTTTATAAAGAAGCCAGAAACACACACTGGAAAAAAAAAAGACAGCATCTTCAAGGAATGGTGAGGGTAAAACTGGATGAAGAAGAAGGCAAATAGATCTACACTTATCCTCTTGAACAAAAATCAATTCCAAATGGATTAAATAACTCAACAATAAACAGACACACTGAATCTGACAGAACAATAAGTGAGGAATGGCCTTGAACACAGTGATACTGGGGAAAGACTTTCTGAACAGAACTCTGTTATGGCCGATACTAATGTTAACAAGTACTAAATGGAACCTCATGAACAACAATGTTTCTGAAGGCCGAATACCACCATGATTGGGGCCTACAAAATAGAAAATTAATTAACATCTACATATCTGGTAGGAGGTTAATATCCAAAATATATAAAGAACTCAAAAGTTAGACACTAAAAAATAAAACAAATATAAATGGGGTACATATCCAAAGAAAAAACTCAAAAGAAGAAACTCAAATCATTGAGAAACTCTTTAAAAATTGTTCAACATCTTTAGCCATTAATAAAACGCAAATTAAACCTTTTTTGAGATTTCAGTATACACCTGTCAGAATAGCTAAGATCAATAAAACAAGCAACAACACATGCTGGTGAGGATATAGGAAAGGGAAGATTCATCCGTTGCTAGGGAGACTGCAGACTTATAATGCTCCTATGGAAATCAGTGTGATGTTTTTCTCAGGAATCTGAGAATTGATCTACCTCAAAGGCCGGTGTGTACTCAATGGACACTCCATCCTACAACGGAAACTCTTGCTCAGTAGTGAGTATTGATTTTCTAAAAATAGCCAGAAATTGAAAACAAACTAGATGTCCTTCAACAAAGAAAGGATAAAGAAAGTATGGTGTCTCTACACACTACTCATCCGTTAAAAAGAATGGAATTCTCAGGTTTATAACTGCAATTAGATAGAAAACAATCATCCTAAGTGAGGTATTCCAGACCCAAAAAGACAAATGTGCTATGCATTCTCTTATATGTGGTTATTATCTGTTGAATAAAGGCCAACCCAGCTACAATCTGTCAAACCACAGAGATTGGGTATAGAGTAAATGAACTGGGGAGATAGGGTGGGTAGTTACAGATAAATTTAAGGAGTGGTAAGATGAAATGAGAGGATCAAGTAGGGAGGGAGAAGGAAAAGCAATTGATAGAGCTGATATAGGGAGAGACAACAAAAACTAAGCACCATTTAAAAGATAGTATAGAAACCTAACACATTAGAAGCTTCTTAAAAGATGTGTATATGAATTCGATCAAAATTAAATGGCAAAGCAATTAAAGAGACAGAGGCCCAACAGGCCATTCTCATGCTAAAATAGTCCAGGGACCTAGAGTAAAACTGAATACGATTGTTCTACAAACAAACAAATAATATGTAGTAATAAGATGCCTCCTAATGAAATTGTGCTGTATTCATTGTTCAGTGCCACTTGCAGTCACCATCAGAGAAGCTTTCTCATGCAGGTGGAAACAAATACAGGTTTCACTATCAGACAGTACGTAGAGAGTGAGAGGCCTAATGATGATTAGGACTTATTTTATATCTATAGATCAAGTACCCCTCATCTTTCATCACAGACTCCTCCATTTGAAGTAGATTGTGATTAACTCAAGACCTACAACTGGCTAAGCTACAGAAAATGAGAGATTGCATATGTCAAGCCCTAAATGAAACAAATTAAAACTGCATTTTAAAACAGTAAATAAATATATACTTTTACTATGCTGACTTTTTTTACATTGAATATAGTTTTAATTTTGAATAAAAGTTAAACTATATAATTAGACATATTAACCATAGTTTTTTGGCTCCAAGAGTATATGACTTCAAATGTATTACATACAAATTGTACACACACTACTACTTATTGTACTGGCTGTTAATCACAGTGAATTTTCCTTAACATAACGGTTCAGAAAGCTTGCATGTTTTCCTGGCAAAGACACTAGATGACATTGTAGAATACTTCTGAAATGGGCAGGTTTTGCACAAAATAAAATGACTTAATCATCTTTGTTTCAGAAATCCATAGGGACTCTCATTTTTTCCAACTATAACAATGTTTACATTTTCCAAGTTATATTGGAATTTCAATTATAATGTTAAAGAGACTTTTCTATTGTTAAATTTCTATCAAATTGATAACTAAGGAACATTAACATGTTTAATTAATGCAGATGCAATTAATCATACAGTTGCATTATAATAATAGGTTTTAATTTTTGACAGCTATTACTGGTCTTTGATGAATCAATCAAGATGAAAAAGTCATTGAAATTCTTTTAATTTCTTGAAAGATTATGAAGCCCTATATGAGTTTAAACTTACAGAACTTTAAAATCAGTGGCAACAGCTTGATTAACTCAAGAGATGGAAAAGTGAAGGTCTAAGAAAAATTCTAATTTACACAAAATATTCTTGAAAACTATGTATATTCTGGAAATATTAAATTTGTGGTTCATGCTTTTGGGATGATTGACCATTCTAAGGATACTTTAGTCATTTATCTCTATTCCATAACTCCAAGGGCAACAAAGCCCTGAAGACAGATGCTAAAAAGAAATCCCACACTGAATCAGAATTGAGTATAATAAAGGGTTATTTATTTAGGTGTGGACTGACAGATTACAGTACTCTGCTTTAACAGGAAATGGCAACCCGCAGCGGGAAGAAAGAGCAACTCAAGTGGATGGGTAACTTAAAGGCTACTGGCTGTAGGAATTCTTACAGCACCTCCCCCTTTTATTTAAATAAGAGATTTCCAAGCCTAATACAAAATTATATACAATAAGAACAAACACCAGGTATAAAAATTAGAATTACAACCAGTATAAACAATATCAAGCAAGAAATATGTGATAGATGTTTCAGTAATTATCCTATCCTATGGGGTCTAAGTATTAGATTATAAATAACTTGGCCAAGTAATGAGAGGAAAGTAACTACAACTATCTAGTCTTCAACCCCATTGAAGATCATAGAAGATAAATAATATCACTCAAGTAAGCAGGAAATGCAGTCAAGCAACTTCCAAAACGTGCCACAAATGACAGAGACAACTGGCTATATGGGCAGTCCTACAAAGTCTCATTTGCAACATTGGAGCAACCAACTTTTGCTAAGGCCTAGAGTAACTTACAGATCATTTTCAAAGGCAGGAATTTTTTCAAAACTGTCTTACCCTGTGTTGGCAATATTTGACAGTATTTTTTCTTGTATCCTGCTTGTCTTGTCTGGACATCTCACATTTTGTCAGTGGATGAGGCATGGGTTGTTTCTTGCCCAAAGGCCAGTATTGCCAAGAGGAAAACAAGCTCTAAGTGCTATGTCTTCTGTGTTCAACACTCTCTTGGGAATAGATAGGTGCTGAGAGGAGCAAACATATCTCACATCAACAGAATCCTAAATTATTTAATGCCATTTTCTACAGCTCTTTAAAGTAGTTGAAGATTACCTATCTATGCAGAATACAATCTCTATGTATATAAAGAGCCTTATTAGTCCAATGATAAATATGACAAAATGGATTATTCTCGACCTATAATTCTTAATACCTATGAACTTAAAGACTAAGACTTCATTTTAGAATATTAAACAACATTGCAAAAGATGAGGACAATGACCTCAAAATGTAAACAATGTATAAGTATCTTTGTCAGAGGTAGAAATGTACTTAGCAATATGAAAAATATATCATAAAATTGTATTAATATACAAAATGTCTTAAGCAGAGGTAAAAGCATGCATGCATATAATATGACAAAATAACTTTGCCTAGGCATATAAATATTGTAGACAAATATAGGAACATATTTAACATAATTAAAGTTTTTATCAATATACAAGAGTGTATAACAATGTAAATTGCCTTCATATAATAGCTCACAAGTATTCACTCTATTACTCACTATTGTTATTAAAGTAAGCTCACACTAATCAATTATTCCACCCATTTCCCCTTTTTTCAAAGAGAGCACTGAGCCTACAAAATTTCCCACAACTGCCAACCCTATAACAACTATAATCAACTGCTAAATGATATCCCTAGCCCTGCAAACAAACATTGTTAAGAAAGAGGATGGTGTCTTCTAGAATTACTTCCAGCTGTCATGGGGGTGCTGTTCTTTCTATGTGATCCTATGAAAATAAAATGATGGTTAAGTTTCAAGATTACTGTCTGGAGTATAATTGCAAACAGTCTCTGAATATTAGATAGGGTTTTTCTGAGGTTCCTATTTGCAGTTCTGGCAAGAACATTGTAGAAAACTGCACCAATTCAGCTAACCAAGTTGGGACCATCTTGAGCAGCTAGTACCCAAAATAAGTCTTATAGTAGCGCTATCAACATCATAATGTTATATCAACCAGGTGGAGTTGTTGCTCTAGGGTCCCATCTTCTTCCCGGAATTTTTCAAAGATTGCTGCAGAAAAATTCATTGTTCATTACGGAAAACTTAAACATTATTTATACAGATATATATTCAATGAAAGGTACGATAGAGACAACAGTAAATATGAAGAAAAGTACATTTTTTTCTAAATTCTTTCTTCTTTCTGTCCCATACCATGGCTCCTGACATGAGACAGAAACTCTGAATTTTTATTTTAACAACATGCTTGGATTTTGAGAACAGAGCCATTGTCCAACTCCAAAGCCAGCTTTGATTTTTAAGTGAGTCATGACTATTATTCTAGTTAATATTCAGAGATTCTTCCCCTCACATGACTTGTCCTCATAAGTGATAATTCTCTTTGCTTGGTGATCCTATCTGAACAATTATCTTTTCCTCTTTAGGCATCTAGATGTCCAGATTCTTTTGACTTTTTGAAGATGAGTATTTTCCTGCAAAAACAAGAGCAGAAACCTGTCCCAACCCTTGTGAGCTGGTAACATGATTGTTTGTCACTTTTGTGGGTGAGAAATCATTTCTCTTACTCAAGAGATTTCTTTTTTTAAACCTAATCTTTATTAATTTTGATAATATCCTTAACTTTTCTTCTCCTGTTGAAACAAGAGCAAAACCCCTTACCAAATGTAACATATCTCCTGGCTTACATTGTGAGGTCAACACATCCTTGAAATTCACTGGCTGATTTAATTCAGAAGACTTTTCTCTTATCCAATGTCTTTCTGCTGCTGTTGTTCCTCTCTCATTCGCATTAAGAAAATTCAAGGTTAATAAAGCATTATGTAATCTATTTCTAGAGGTATTTTCCATCCATTTCCATTTGTTTAATATATTCTTCATAGTTCAATTTGATCTTTCTATAACTGACTGACCTATAAGATTGTTTGGTATACCTGTATTATCCTTTATATTATAATAAGCAAAAAACTGTTTCATTATCTTAGAGACATATGATGGACCATTAATTATCTTTATTTTTGCAGGTATACCCATGATGGCCATATGTCTAATAAATGTGTGATTACTGATTCAGCCTTTTCTGAGCTCACAGCAGTTGCCCATTGAAAAACCGAATGAGTGTCAATGGTGTGGTTTACATATTTTAATTTTTTCAAATTCTGCAAATTGGAACACATTCATATGCCAGATTTTACTCCTTTGAGTACTCTTTGGATTAGTCACTACAGGTAGCGGTGTTTGGTTATAGAAAGAGCAAATAGGACATCTCTTTATAATCGCCTTAGCTTGTTGCCATGTAATAGAAAACTATTTAATTAAATCTATGCTGCTAACATGATGTTTCCAATGAAATTCTGAGGCCTTTAACATGCTTCCAATCAATAATCAATCAATTTCTGCATTATCCTGTGCTAGAGGACTCGGCAGACCTGTATGGGATAAGATGTGTATATGTATATGGGACAAAGCCTATTGCTGATTATATCTTGATCCTGTTTGAATAACAAAGTTAACTCTGTACCATCTGGTATAAATTCAGTGGTGTCAATATGCAAGACAAGTCTTTCTGCATATTGTGAATTAGTAACTATATTAAGAGCTTCTTTAAAATCCCTTAATTCCATGAGAATGGCATATAATTCTGCCTTTTGAACATAATTATAAGGGCTTTGTTCCACCTTACTCAAATCTTCTGATTTGTAACCTGCCTTTCCTGATTTAGTATGTGAATGTATGGGCTCCAGTTATTGGTATGTCTATTACAATGCAGAAAAGGATCCAAGTATTTCTCTTTATAAGAATAATTCCATCACTTTTAGGATAATTGCTATTAATATCTCCTAAAAAATTAGCACAAGCTCTTTTCCAAGGTTCATTGTCTTCCCATATTTTTTTTCAATTTCATCCTTAGTAAAAGGCACTATAATCTCTGTTGTGTCTATACTTGTTAGTTGACGAAGTCTCAAGTTTCCTTTTATAACTAATTCAGAGATTTTTTTTTCCACAAAAGTTTTTAATTTTTTTACTTGGTTTATGTGGTAAAAAGATCCATTCTAAGATAATATCTTCCCTTTTTATTAAAATTCCTGTAGGGGAAATTCTGGAAGGCAATATGACCAAAATGCAATTAATGTTTGTATTTCCCTATCCATATGTGCCTCCTGTAATTTTTCTTCAATGACAATCAATTCCTTTACCATTTCAGCTATTAATTCTCTAGGACTATTTAAGTCTTTGTTACCATCTAAAGTTTTCTTTAAGTGAACTGTTAGTTCAGGTGTTAACCCAATAGCCCATTGTAGACTGGAAATGTCACCTAACAATCTTTGAAAGTCATTCAGAGTCCACAATTGGTTTCTCCTAATTTGGGCCTTTTGTGTTCTAATTTTCTGTAAACCTATTTTATAACTTATACAATTGACAGAATTTCATTTCTGTATGTTTTCAGGAGCAATTTATAATCCCCATTTTGGCAAAACTTTTTTATTTCTTCAAACATTCTTTCTAAATTATCTGTCTAATTCAGATAGCAAAATGTTGTCCATGTAATGGTAAATTATAGATTTATGAAATTTTTACATATTATTTCCAATGGCTTACTTACAAAGTATTGGCATAGGGTGAGGCTATTGAGCATTCTCTGTGGAAGGATGGTTCACTGGTATCTCCTAGTAGGTTGAGAATTATTATAAGTAGGCACTGTGAGGGCAAATTTTTCTCTGTCCTTTTCTTCTATAGGTATAGTGAAGAAACAATCTTTTAAATCAGTAACTACAAGATGCCATCCTTTTGGTAAAAAAGAAGGCAGAGGAATTCCAGACTGTAGAGGGCCCATAGATTGAATTAACTTGTTGACAGCTCTTAGATCTGTCACCATTCTCTATTTATCAGATTTCTTTTTAACAACAAATATAGGAGGATTCCAAGGGCTGGTTGATTCTTCAATATGGTGAGCATCTAGTTACTCCTTTACTAGCCATTCTAAAGCCTGCAGTTTGTCTTTTATTAATGGCCACTGTTTAACCCATATTGGTTTCTCAGTTAACCATTTTTTTTTAAAAGTAGTGCTGCTGGTGCCTCTAAAGGTTTGCTAGTTGCTTTTTGTGTTCTCATACAGCCCAAATGGGCTGGTAACCTTTGTGTATATTACCTTACAATATTCTTCCCAGGATTATGAGCTTCTGGGACTGCTGGGATGTTAATCTGGGTATCAAGTCATGAGCCCATAAACTCACTGCAATGTTAGACACATAATTCCTCAGCCTTCCTCTCTGTCCTTCTAGCCCTATGCATTCAACCCATTCAAAATATTCTTGTGTTTTGTTTCACTTGAGATAGGGTTCTAATTCCTAGGAATTGAACATCTGCCTCTGGAAGAGGCCAATTTGGATGCCAAGATTGTGCAGTAATGATACTTATGTCTGCTCTTGTGTCTATCAACCCCAAAATAACAATATCTTTTATATGCACTGTTAGCTTCAGTTTTTGATCAGTTATAGAAATCTGCCAGAATATATTATTTCTATTTCCTAATGGAATTTTTGATTCATTCTCCATGTTTATTCCATCATCCAGAACAGTATGATCTTTTACAGAAGGCTCTGAATATTTTAATTTTCCTTGTGAGCTATGTCCTCCACAGTGACTGGGAATGACTGGACCATTTTTGACTTGGGGGCCTGCGAGAGGCCCCCTATAGAGTTTCCCAATGATACTGGGTTTCCTTGTCTGTCTTTTGTTGATTTGCATTTATTGATCTAATGTTGGCTTTTGCCACACCTTCTACATATACCTGAAGGCTGAGTCCTCCTATTCTTGCCATTCCCAGAGGAGATATTATTCCTAGGAATTCCTTGTCTACAATCCATTCTCAGATGTCCTATTCTATCACAATTAAAATATTTGGCATTTTGATGTCTCCTCATACCTTGGAAATTGCTTCTCCTACCCACAATTCAGTATTATAGTCAAATGTCTCAATGTTCCCTGTGGACTGGATCCATTCACCCATTGGTGCTGGTCTAACCTTTAAAGGCCCAAGTATATTTTTGCATTTTAAGTTAGCATTTTCAAAAGCCATTCAATAAGTATTCATCTAACGTCTGGGTCTATACTACTAGTTGTACAGCCTCAGTTAATTTTTGTAAAAAGTCACTAAAGGGTCCTCTCTACCCCTGTTTAACCCTGGTATATGATTGAATTAATTTTCCTAGTTCTTGAATACTGTCCCAAGCATTTAAGGCTGCTTTGTGGCATAGCGACAAGATTTGCTCATCTTAAAGAACTTGAACCTTGGGTCAACATAAGTGCCCACACCAAAAATTTGATCTTGGGAAGTCTCAAGTCCTTTTGCTTTTCTCTGTTTTTCTAAAATTTTAGCCTCTTCTCTGAAATAGCATTTCCACATCAGCTGAGAACCATCATCCAGATTGCTGCAACTAACTGAAGCCAGTCATGTGGCATGGCTTTAATGCTAGAAGCCCATATCTTTATCATCTCCCTAACAAATATGGAATGCACACTATAAGTTACTATTGTTTGCTTAATGTCTTTTAGATCATTCATTCCTGTATGTTTCCATCCACTCTTTGGATCCATTTGAGCCTTTAGAACTTGATGCTTTGTCAGAGTAGATTACAGGATAGGAAGCTAAAACCCTGGGTAAATAATCTTTGACAGTTACTGGAGATGTTTAATCCTGTTGTTGTGCCCTCTTTCCTGCCTATCACCTCCAATAATTTTCTCAATTTTTTTCAAATCTTTTTACTACTGTCTTTCATAAAGCCTGAATCTTCTGGCCTGTATATACTTCTAGTGATTTAAATGAAATACTAAACCTCTGGTCCTCATTTTGTACATGTGATTCCAATGTCTGAAGTTTTTTTTCTTTAAAGGTAACATCTCATCCTTGGACATTATTTGTAAAGCATGCAGATTGCCTTCCTTGAGTGATACTCTATCTGCTAACTTATCATAACTTTTTAACAAATTTTGATTGCCAAATTCAAGAGTATGAATCCTTTCAGATAATTTATCAGTATCCTTTGACATGAGTTCAATTTTGTCTATCAAATTAATGTTACCCTTTTCAATAATATTAATTTTTTAAGGTAACTTTTGACTTTCCATTGTATTAATCCTGTCAGCTTGCTGTTCATTATTAGTCTGTAAAGACTGTATCATTTCTAAAAGTGTCTCATTCTTGGCTCTGTTATCAAACCATTTTCTTAAGGATATAATGAAGAATAAAACTGAGTCCCAATAACCAATAAATGGATGTAACACAAAAACCATATAAACCTCGCAGAATACAATCCATAGTATTAGCAAAAAAGTTACTAAAATTCTCAATGGTGATTTTGTCTGCAATTATAATTTTTAATTTATTAATTAATAAAATATTTACCTGTTATGAGGTCCAGTAAATTGTTTTAGATGTAAAATCTTTATTGTCCAGTAGGTGTTGTGGTTACAGAGTACAACTAGTGCTGGCACAACCAGAGGTTCCAGGCACAGTCCAACACTCCTTTGTTTTTCCTGTTTTGGTGCTGGTTAAATACTAAGAAATATTCTTTGCTTGATGAATTAAAAGCAATTGTATCAATTCTGTACATGGAGAAAGAATTTCAGAACTCTCAAGCAGGAAGCACAAACCAGAAGCTGCCCAAGTCACCATGTGTGAGTTAACACAGCAGTGGGGGTGGGAGGTATTGTGCACTAGCTTGGGAAGTTTCCAAGTCACTACATGTACTTAGCTCCAATGTGGCAGGGGAGACTTTCCTGGTTATGAACTGGTTAGGACTTAAGATGGTCAACTGGTAGGTGTGGAGTTCGGATCCACGTGGGCACCAAATGAAGATAGACGTTAAAATGATATCCCACACACTAGCTCAGAATTGAGTATGATAAAGGGCTATTTATTTATGAGTAGACTCACAGATCACAGTCCTCTGCTTGAACAGGAAATAGCAAATGAATTCCGCAGCTGGAAGAGAGCAACCGAGTGCTTTACATCAGCATTAACAGTATAAGAGGCCACACATAAGTGGATGAGTAACTTAAAGGCTAATAGCTGTAGGAATTCCTACAGCAAAGCACTACCATTAAATGTTTTCATGGAAATTTCTATAACAATATTTTATTTTCTTTTATTTAATACAAATGATAAATGAAATATTTTCATAGTGGTTAACTATCATGAATGGACAGCATGATGTGGAATATACATATAAAGGCCCTTTTCTATCTTCGCCATTTCTTTCGTATTTCCTTTTTCTTCTTCATTCTCCCTCCTCATGCTTCCCACACTTCTTTTCTCATGCTTTTTCATCTCTAAATTTTCACTCAGAAGGACAAAGACAAAGTTAGTGATATGAAAGCATAGGCACTTTAAATGTGATTCTGCATAATTTTAATTCCAGTTCTCTAGAGGCAGAGACAGATGAACCTCTGTGATTTCCAGACTAACCAGGGCCACATAGTGAGTCCCTTTCTCAAAAATGGAAAAACAGTAAGTTTTCATGGTCATCTTGTAATCTATAGTTCTTTAGATCATTTATAGTGATATGATTAAAGCAAAGGGTGTATTTTAATTCCTATATTTTGTAAGAAAATAATTATATGGAAGTTGAATTGCAAGCTTATAATTTGCATTTTATACTACTTAGGAAAGAGCTTTAAATAAATAGAGTATGATATAGAGATGTGTGAAACAGTATGCAACCAATAAAGTCTAAATTTTGAGAAACTGTCTTTATTCTACAAATTTTATATAATACGGCTGAAATTATCAAAGTTCACAAAACAAAAATATCGCCACATACATACAAAAGGGTTCCTCTAAGAACTCTACTAATTGCAAATGATTATGTGCATGTATATTCACATACATATGGAAACACACATTTTCCTCTCAAACAAAATCCTCCTTTTTGTAAACTTGACCCATTGAGAAACATTGTATAATATTCTTCAACTGTAGTTTGGTGAGTTTTTTCTTGATTACACTGTTTCCTTTCTTGAAGGCAGATATGCTGGACAGGAAAAGCATAATTTTCATAATACACTAAAACAAGTTCATGAACACTGTATGACATATCAGCAGGCTTTGATGTGGAACATTTTCCTGAGGTGGAATTTACTGTGACTCTCTAATGTAGGACTTCGTCTTTCTATGCTGTGTTCTCTGTAGCTATATATTTATGGCTACAGCTCACATTAGGCAAATGTTCTATTCCTCCCCCCGATGAGAAGGGTACATAAATCATTTGCAATTCTGATACAAACATTGCTCATCTATACTTTTCTATGGACTTTCTATATGTTTGCAAATCCTTATTTAATACATAGACGTATAATACAATACTAAATAATTCATTTTATTGTTCAAATTATATCTTATTCAGATATTAGAAGCACTTCGTCTCTGTGTAATTTAAAACTTTTTCCTTATTTTTTTAGAATTTTGAGCATACACCTAAACATACATTTATGTGTGCAATCTCTTTACTTGTATACTTCTCCCAAGATCCATTTGATATATTCACTCTCAGCTTCATTTTTTCTTTCTAATATAGCATACTAATTGCATTTAAATATTTCTAATATCTATATCTAAATATGAGTGTGTGGCCTCTAGCTGGAGAAATAGAAACCACTGTACATAGCCTCAAAAATAATGATTTTTCTTTTGCTAAGAATTTTTTCATTAATATTACATGAACAGTGAGTGATGAAGATGGGATGTTATCTCTTCATTTAGTCCAGGATAATCTCACTCGCACCAAACTCTCAAGGCTTAAGGACCATAACAAAACTCAGGCTAGAAAGAAAGATAATAGAGTATGTGAAGGAATTCTGTGAAATGTTCATTATAATATTAATAAATTCAGTTTCTATGGCAGTATACTGATTATCTACATAAATTTTGCATGTTTTTTTACAATTTGAATTTCATATGTGTAGGTATGTATGCTGTGCTTATATGAGAGTCCATTAAACACTTAATATAGTATGATTACTAGTAGATGCCACAGGGTTATATAGTATAATTTCCCCATTATCTAAATAATGCTATTTCTCAAAAAGTATTCAAATATGCATATCTGATGTATCCTCATTGCTATATTAATATAATTTGTCACATCTTTTACTTGATATTAATGAATATATGTTCTTAATATCCTGTGTGTTAATGTACATATATCTGTAACTATATCTACAATGAAAGATCTCTATATACATCAACCAAACATGAGCTCATACTAACCCCAGATGTAACCCACTGCAATATGCATTTCCACATTTTCTAAGAAACCTTTTACTTGTAACTGTAAAAATGAAAAATTGGCTCTCACACTCTATAGTCCTTTTGTGAGTTATATACACATAGGACAGTATAACACTGATAATTCTTTTCTTATTGAAACATCATTGTCAAAGCATGTATATGTATCTGCACAGTACCTTTACTGTTTAATGTTATAGTGGTTTTTGCACTTCCAAATGATTTTTACATTGGAAATATAAAAAATTATTATTTGTGTTACAAATATATTTTGAACAATGCATACATTTATTTATCCAACACTAGATTATTCCATGAAATATTTACATTATTAACATATAATCCTTTACATGTAAACCATTTAAACATTCCACCACAGTCACATCAGTATGTACTTTGATCATTCAACCAGTATCCAACATCTTTTTTTAATATGTTATAAGTTCTGTACCACTTTCAGGTGTTTTGTTGTAGTTATGACTGCTTGTATTTCTGCATATATGTGTTTGGTATCACAGATCAATTTTTGTTATTTATTATTGTTTGCCATTTGCTATTTCCTGGTTTTTTTTTTTTGAGACAGACAGCTTTGGAGACTGTCCTGGATCTAGCTCTTGTAGATATGGCTGGACTCAAACTCTCAGAGATCGTCCTGCCTCTGCCTCCTAAGTGCTGGGATTAAAGGCATGAGCCACCACCGCCCAGCTCTATTTGCTGTTTTCTAAAGGATCTATTCTATTTCTTTGTGTGTGCCTACTTTCTAAGTATCTATTCTACTACAATTGATAGTCCTACCAACAGTGAAAGTCATCCCTACTGTTTCACATCATAAAAAAGAGTACTGGATTTTCATTTTCTTATTCTACATAATCTATAGGGCAATTGTGGTACCTCCTGAATAATTAAATATGGAAATCTGACATTTTTTTGATTTTATTTTTGTAGCATACAAAAAATGTCTCTTCCATGACTGTATATTAGAACAAAACTAAAATGTTTATTTTCTAATTCAACATAGTTCTAATGTGATAACATTTTCCCCAATTACATGTTGTATAATTTTTATCTTGGATTACATGAGGAATTATATTTCTTCTGTTTCCAATGAAGATAACAAAAGTTTTGTAAGATGTTGTACCTAGTACAGTGTTTTTACAAAAATTTATGTAGTGTACTATATAATATTTTAAACCTGTCAGTATCTTATTCAGAAATCAGCAATTTATTATGTATAATATAACTGTCATTATATTATATGACACAGTCCCACTGTCATTTTAAATTTTAGGCTTAGCATTTACTTTTGTCAGACATCTCTAAATCCTCATGTTTGTTTTCTTTTTATTCTTTTTTTCTTTCCTTCCTTCTTTTTTCTTTTTCTCTTTTAGTTGATATTTAATAAGGAAAGTACTAGTATTTAGATATTTAACTATAAAAATTTTTACATTCAACATTTGAAGTATGTTCTGTTTTATTGTTTTCATGTTTCAAAGTGTATTTAAGTAGAATTTCTGAAATATAAAAGAAAATTTTATGAAAAAATCTGTAAGGCTTGTTACACAATGTAATAAAATTGAATCAATATTATAACAGTAGTCACAGTCGCAAGGTCATGCTCAAGGTCTCTTTATATTTAAGAAACTCAATGTCTATCTTTTATTCACTAAAAAATAATTCTTTCATTATTATGTTATGAAACATTTACTACTCAATATTTTCTAAATTATTAATTAAAAACTAGAATTCTCATCAGTATATTCATGTAAAGTAGTGAATACATTCTGTTATATCTTAGGAACTATAATAACATGAACTCTGTACTTATGCCAATTTATTTTCATGGACTTTTATCTTGTATTAGGCACAAAGTAAAAGAATTTTTATTTCCTTTTTTTAGATGAAAGAAGTGTTATCCTCAAGAAGATACATAAGTAATCTGGAATACAATTTAAGGTATATTTCATCTAACACAACAGAATAAATTAAAAACCATCAAATCAATGTTCTGATTGTTAATTCTTGAACCTTGACTAGGCATTATGAATTTTCAGAAACATGTTAGAGTTCTTCAAATCTCTTATGCCATCAAAATATTTTCTTTCATCAGCTCTCCTTTCTGGGCTTTTAATCTTGGCCTATGGTTTCACAGTCTGTAACCCTTTAAGTTATAACACTGACTGAAACTTATGCCTCATATTGTTTGTACATCCATGCCAGAGCAGTAATATTAAGACTGGACATGCTTCATGTAAGTGAGATAAAGTTATTCTTTATGAGCCAGTCTTCTGGGGATCCATCAGAAAGGTCAGAAACAAATAAGAATTCCATTATGCTTTTGAAATACTGGAGAAAATGTTGGTTTCTTCTTATAAAAGCTATCAGAAAGTCAGAGAGTAAAAAAAATGTGACTATGTAAGGCCAATTATTTCCAGACTTTCTGGTTTGTTGTGGGTCTTTCTTTCTTTCTTTTCTTTCTTCCTTCTTTTCTCCTCTCTCTATCTCTTTTTAGTGACGGTTTAATATACATCCCTTGTACTATATTTTAGCTTGCAACATTCTATTTTAAAAACTCAATTTGATAGGATTTTTAGTTTTTTCTATTGATTATGTAGAGGAAAGCAGGTTGATACTTCATTATGCCAATAATACTTATTGATATTAATATCACATTAACCTCACCAATGGCAGATGTAAACCATACTATGTTGGTGCAAGCTGTCTGCTAATGACAAACACTCAAGTTTCTCAACTGGTACTCACATTTTATTACAATATTATAAAATTGTGCATTTTGTTTCTGAATTTTATATGCTTAGATACTAATTGTTAGTCTCAGATTTCTCAAATAAGGTAGTTTCAGTACAAAGTTATTATTTTGCTTCTTGAATCAACTTAAATACACAAAAGCTTTTTATGGAAGTAAACAAGACCAGTGAAGTGCAAGGTGTATTGCATAAGAGGGATGTTTGTTTCTGTCAACTACTTTCCACATCCAAGCAGCATCTTAGAGTTAAGCATCATTTGTAAAAATTATCCTTCAGATAAAGCCTAATTACACACTCAGCCAGGATTTTTAAGGGGCAAAGGAAAGACTATAAAGCACATAAAATGCCTTTTGAAGTATTTTCTCGAGTAACAAAATAGTAACCTTTAATAACAAACAAACCAGCATCAAATATTCTTTTCTTGTTCTCTATCAGGTACAGAATATTTCAGTAAAATTCAGAATAATAAAAAATGGTTTTGAAGATGTAGAAATGCTTATTTGTAAAATGGGAATTCAGACAAGAATGAGTATAACACCATCTATACAAATTCCATCTCTGACAGGTATGGTTTAACATATAACAAATGTGAAATAAAATATATTAAGATTGTGAGTTTCTGAGGGACCTGTAAAGTTTTCAGCTTTACTCATAAGTGGATATTTATCTGTTCTTTATCTATCTATAAACTATCTCCTGACTAGCAGGAAAAAGACAGAGTGTATTTAATGTAGTAATTTAAGAGAAAACCATAACTGAGTTCATTTGCTGAATTAGTTGATATTTTATAGTATAAGATTTACATCATATCATTAAATCCTATTGCAGATTAACAAACAGCATCAACTATTGAAGGGCTACAGAAGCAATCATTTAAAAGTTACCAGATTCTCCAAATACCCAGTTTAATCTTGGATTTTGTCAATAAAAAATATTTAAAATATTTTCCTTCTCTGACCCAAATCACCCATGTAAAAGTGTGATGTCTGAGTTCAAAATATGATTCACTTCTTATTTCTTTGTAGACATGGATCAGTCTGCATACCAAGGTATCATGTTCAGTTAAGCACTCTTCCTGCATTATTTCTAATTTTTATTCACTTTACAATGTGGAACTCCATTTTGTTATGTGCTGTGTTTACATTTCATATTAAACAATGCATAGAATCTTGAACAACTACTATTGTAGTTCAAATGTTTAGAGTAAACTAGTCAATAATAGAACATACTAAACATTAGATACACTAATAATTATTAAATGATGTTTTAATTGCTTTCCAAAGTAAATTAAAAAGTACATTGTAAAAATAAAAACTGTGAAAAAATCATTTGAACCTTGTTCATAATTTTATTATAAATATAAATTAGGATCTAAGACAGCATTGTTTCATTATTGCAGCATGTTTTTATTCACCTTTTTATGAGAAAAGGCATTTTAGGAATTTGCAACAGTGGTGGATTCACAGTTTCTTAGTCTGCAGTGACTTTAGTTCAATCTCCCAAAACCATATGGTAGTATAGAAATGACTTCTACAATTGTGCTCCCACCTCCATAGGTGATCTGTGAAATGTATGTGTCCACATGTAGACAAGAATACAAACACAAAATACATACATCTTTAAAAAGCAATAGAAAATGGCATTCCTTAGTTAAATCCCATCAATAAAATAAATATAAATCTGATGCTTGTGTATGTGCCAAACAGTAGAACAGAGAATTACAACAGTTCCACACAGCCACAATACTCATATTGAATTCAATTTCCAACAGTTGTTGGAAATTCTTAGTGTTAGAAGTTTCTTCATGTAAATGGATCTTTCTTCCTATCTTGGAAGCATGTTCAGTTTAAAGCTCTTTTCAAATTATTTTTATTTTATTTAATTTTCATTGGGAACTGTATTCACTTTTCAAATTTTACCCACTTTCTTTAATTTCGTAGTAGTTAGATTTTGGAATAATTTCTGAATTAGAGAATGATAGTTAACATATTAGAAAATTGGTATACAAAAAGACTCGGTTCTCAAAAAGTTAATACATGCAGAAGAGATAGGTCCTGGTGTCATTGTTTGTGGGTTCTCCATCTGCCAACTTTCGCCGCCACATTCAGAGAGTCTGGTTTGATCATATGCTCATTCAGTCCCAGTCCAGGTGGATTGGTGTGCTCCCATTAGTTGAGGCACACTGTCTCAGTAGGTGGACCAGCCCCTCACGGTCCTAACTTCCTAACTCATCTTCTTTTGAATGCACTCCTTCCTAGGCCAGGAGGGATGGGGGTGGGCCTTGGACTTCCAACAGGGCAGGGCACCATGCCCTCTTTCAAGGAAGAAGGGGGAGGGAGGAGGGGTGGGGGGGTAGTGGGAGGGGACCGGGAGAAGGGGAAGAAAGGAAAAAAAACTTATTTCTTTAATTATGTTCTTGAATGGAAAAAATAAAACAAAACAATGTATGGAAAAAATAAATAAATAAATAAATAAAAGTAAAAAGAAAAAGAAAATTGGTATACAACTGATATTTATATGAAAGTGTCTTGGAGAAAACAGAGGAAAGAGGCTGTTTCAACTTCTTACTTGGGTTAGTTGAAAGTTGTATATAGAGACTATTGTCCCATGTGGCTCCTTAGTGATCTTGTCCCATTGAAAGCTCCAAAGCTCAACTCTTTGAGGTCTAGATTCCACAGAAATGTGGATGATTTCATATGCCTCAAAGTTCTTCTTAGAATGCTATGAATTTGAATAATTAATTAGTAACAATTGAAATAGGGAAAGGAGAAGACTGTGGACCAAAGCAGAAAAACATTTCAAATCCAAAAATCCCACAGGGGATTGTAGGAGAAGAGGATAAAGAAGCTATGAATGTTAAGAACACCAAACTTCCATGTGATACATGATGCCTCAGTTTCCATCTCTGCTGAAACATGAGAAATGAGTCAAAATAATACTACCATTCCAAATCTCACAGTTAATATAAAGGAAAATCTGCCCTAAAGGACATACAGCAGTTTTCCTGGTATCACATTAAAGTTGTGTACATTGCAAACAGCTAAGAAATATTAAGGAAGGTCAAATAAATCAAAATATATGGGACAAAACAAAATATTACATCACAACAACAGAACAAACAAGTAAAGAGAAACTAAAACCAGGACTTGACTATCTTCAAAAACAGGTTAGAGAGTACTGGAAATATAGAAATGTACTAAATATTAGGAAATATAATGAGAGAATGGTTGGAGATGTGGGGTTAATTGTCAGTGAAGTCCTTTGACAGTGAACTGGAAACCCTTCTCCATCAAGGTTACATGGAACAAAGGGAGTATGTCTCAGAAATGGTCAAGTTACAGAAACACTAGTAAGGCAGGTGCTATGTTTAGAATCTTCTTACTGATACTCTCATCCCAACACTTGTGTGTGTATACCTTTCACCAGCTCTTTAATCCACTTTCCTTTCCAGGAGTGCTTTTTATTATTGAGTGGTGCATTTATATTATCTTATCTGTCCCCATATGTGTCTTTGTCCTGGAACACCAAAGCTTGAAAACCGCAGTAGGTGTCCCCTGGGCATAATGCCTTTCCTATAAGAACAGCCAAGGCAGACAGAAGATAATCACAGCATGATATGATTCTGAACTTCCCCCTTTTCATTAAGAAAGGCATTTCTTCTTTCTTCAAACTCTTGGAAATTTGGGGCCCGCTCCTGTATGACATTTATAGTGTTCAGACAGCCTTCCACAAATCTTTTTTTCCCATCCTTCGTTTTAGTACCCTATGTAACTGGGACTAAGAGCATGCCTGGAGCCTGTTTCCTACTCTAAGGAAAGTCATCTGAATTTATGCCACAGCAAAGAATTGCATGTTTTAGCAATGGTGGCTAAATCTGACATTAATACCAACACGGGATGCCGTGTTGATTAATGTGTAATATAATGGAAATCAATTCTCTATATGTTTTAAAATACTGAAATGTACTCAATAAACTCAATTCACTGAAAGGGTACTTGGCAGCATGCTAAACTGTCTTAAATATTTTGAGATAATTTAGCTTTTATGTATCTTTATTTAAAGACTCATGATTTATTTGCTTGATTTAAATGAATCAACGATACTATCCTGAATAGTCCCTCTCTTAGGAGCTTTCTGAACCTGCCCTTATTCCTGATAACTTTCAGTGGAGGACAACAGGACAATCATCTCTGTATCTCTCAGCTGGCCAGACCACCCTCACATCAGCCCACATACCTTGCATATATCATCACTTATCAGATACCCCAAAGAATCTATGAGTAACTTCTTAATGATTTCTGCTTCAGCAGGATTGTGTTTAGGTGCCTGTCTTATAAAACCCAACTACGAGACAACATTTGTTGGATTCCATATGATACTGCTTGTCTTGGCATAATTTTTTTCTCAGAATAAGGCAGGAGCTTAGCAGTAATGGTGCGGGACAATTGTCTATATTCTGTCAATTATGTTTTAAATAATTGCTGATTGGCCAGTAGCCAGGCAGGAAGTATAGGCAGGACAACAATACAGGAAGCAGAGGAGGGTCAATGAGAACAGGAGAATTCTGGGAAGAGGGAAGCTCCCTCTGCAGTCCTGTCCAGACACTGAAGAAGGAAGATCTGACCTACCCCACTGAAAAAGGTACTGAGCCATGTGGCTAACATATACTAGAATAATGGGCAAATATTATAAGAGTTAACAAGAAGCCTGAGCTAATGGGCCAATCAGTTTATATCTAATGTAGACTCTCTGTGTGATTTTCTCTGAAACTAAATGGCTGGGGAACCAGGCAGACAGAAACCCTGACAACAGAGTGGTACACACGTGGACAACTGCATCCACATAAAGCCTGAAAGAGCTTGGGAAATAATTCTAGACAGAAAAGAATAAAGCATAGCTTCTTGGTAGCAGCAATTTCTCCAGTCTGCTCTGCTTGCTAGAGGCAAACGCTCTCATCTAAGAGAGGCTTCCTGACTCAGAATTAGCTACAAAACTTTGCAGATATTTTAAGAGGTCCTGTCACAAAACACTTAAATGGTGTTGATGAAAAGCTGACTGCATGCTTTTTGGTTTTCAGCCGTAGCAGGAAAAAAGTCATGCTGTTTTAAAATGCTGGCTTTCTGGGCCATCCTGCCAGGCCAAACTCTGATTCTTTCAGGCAGGCAGTCCAACTACAGAGCATTTGAGTGGTTTGTGAGCACACTATTGCAGCTTGCTTGCTGGCAGGGACCTTGAAACTCCATAGAGTTGTGGCAATAAACACGTGGCTACAGCTGGTACCTTGGCCATGAGGCTAGTATCTGAGAAATCTAAGAAATGGGCTGGATCCAGCTATCAACGCCATGGCTTTAATGCTCTCCATATTGCTTCTAAAATTTTCTAAAATTAAAGACTCAAATGGTCAGAAAAAAAAAGAGAGATTCAAAGACAAAGAAAACCTCTAAATTGTTTACAGTCTGTTAAAAAAATATGTGCAAGCTTGGGAGAGTAAAGAAAGAGGTTAGCTGAGTGTGGTGGCATACACCTTTAATCCCAACATTTGGGAGGCTTAGGTAGATGGACCTCTGCGATTTCAAGGTGTGGTGGCACACACATTTAATCCCATAGCTTGGGAGGCAGAGACAGATAGACCTCTGTGAATTCAAGGTGTGGTACTACATGCCTTTAATCCCAGCACTTGGGAGGCAGAGGCAGGCAGACCTCTGAGAGTTCAAGGACAGCCGCCTGGTCTACAGAGTGAGTTCCAGGACCACCAAAGTTACACAGAGAACCTGTCTCAAAATGCCAAAAATTAAAAGTGAAAATAAAAGAAATAAAGGTTAAAATAAAGCCATGTAAAGATGAAAAATTAACAGAAAGTCTAGATGCTGTATGTTATTATGTTCCCTTTGAATTGTTTGAATGCTGAGGAAGGAGCAACAGCTGCCAAAAGATATTTGTTTAGAAATACTGCTGGATTAATCCAAGGTAGGTATTTTGAAAATACCTTGACTTCAAAATTGAAGTCAAAAGGTATGTTACTTTGAAGAAGAGGATTTGCTTTTGTTTCCACAGGAAATGAGAGGTTGTAGATTCATGCTGATTTAAGAAAAATCAGGTTTGATCAAGGAAGACCACCTGAGAAATCTCTGGTAGGAACAGATGGCCCACATATCAGAGTTCTACATCCAGAACAGATTCAAGATGCTGCCTGAGATGATCAAGCCTCACAGGATACTCCAGTTGGGACTTGATCATGTTGGACCCTGGAGTCCAATCACCTAGGAGGAATCATCCCAAGAGACCAACTCTCACACCACAGTTGATGTAAAAAGCATGAGGATTTTATTAATTCTCTCACGAGAGGGACTTTCAGCATTCGAGAAGCTAGAAAGACCCTGAATAGATGCTACAGGCTACTTTTAAAGCAAAAAGCTATAGAAACAAGAGGGGAGTCTGGGAGTTGTATGATTGGCTTATTCAAAGGGCTATTAGCAGTGATTGTTCTGTGCCAGGGAAGAAGAATGGCTGCATGATCGGGTGAGGTAAGAAGGAGCATCTGATGGTCATCCTGATCTTGTTTCAGTGACTGAATCAATACCTCAGGAACTGAGTCAACCTTTGTGGGCTGTCTTGCCCCAATTCCCGGAATGGAGTTTCAGTATGTTCATGGCATGTGTAGTTATTAGGTCCCTAGTTCTCAGGGGAGGGGGGAGTACTAAGGCTAATAGGCCTCAGAAGTGGCCTCAAAGTTTTCAGAAATGGCTTCATTTCTATAGTTTTACAATCGTAATTCTAAATTTTCTTTAGGTCCCCATAAGATTATCAGCACCCCCAACCAGCAGGAAGTAGCCTGGAAAACTACGCCCATATTCCCAAAAAAAAAAAATGAACTACAGATGTTCTTTTTTTTAAAAAAAAAAAAAAAAAGGAGGGGGAAGTGGTGAGGGACAATTGTCTATATTCTGTCAATTATGTTTTAAATAAACACTAATTGGCTAATAGCCAGGCAGGAAGTATAGGTGGGACAACCAGACAGGAAGTAGAGGTGGGTCAATGAGAACAGGAGAATTCTGGGAAGAGGGAAGCTCCCTCTGCTTTCCTGTCCAGACACCGAAGATGGAAGATGTGATCTGCCTCACTGAAAAGGGTACTGAGCCATGTGGCTAACATATACTAGAATAATGGGTTAATATAAGTTATAAGAGTTAATACGAAGCCTGAGCTAATGGACCAATCAGTTTATGGCTAATGTAGACTCTCTGTGTGATTTTCTCTGGAACTAAACTGCTGGAGAACCAGGAAGACAGAAACCCCTACAACAGAGTAAGACTCAATGGTGCAGTAAAAGACTTGGGATTTACCTTATATAATATATGGTCATACTCTAGGTTCTATATATAGTAGAACAGGAAGCTATTATGTATTTGGAACACATACACAGATGATCCTCCACTTTGTCATAATCCAGACAAGCCAAGCCTATTATTGCTATATAACTATGCATCTGGTATATTTTGTCACTGGTAGTCCATTCCCATGCTGGCCTTGTAACATGAGGGCTGGGCTTGTTGGGGTTTTTGTCTTCCCACCAGGTCTTACAACTGTTTAGCCCCAAAGAAATTCACACAGAGAGTCTGTATTAGGTTATAAACTGATTAGCCCATTAGTTTAGGCTTTGTATTAGTTCTTATAACTTATATAGTTTATTATTTTTATTTATGTTAGTCACATGGCTCACTACCTTTTTTAAGTGGGGCACGTCACATCCTGCTTCTTTGGTGGTCTAGGCAGGACTGGGGAAAGCGTTTTCTTCTTTTTAGTATTTCCCTGTTTTTTTTGTTTTGTTTTGTTTTGTTTTTGTTTTTGTTTTGTCCTGTCTCTACTTTTTGTTTGGTTGACCCACCTATACTTTCTGCCTGGCCAATCAGCGTTTATTTAAAATGTGATTGAAAGAATACAGACAATTATCCCACACCACTGAAAAGGGGAAATGGTTTAGGAGGTCCTTCTTTATTTCTGTTGTTTTCATTGGTTAAATAAAGAGACTGCCTTGGCCTTTTGATAGGGCAGGCCTTAGGTAGGTGGAGTAGACAGGATGAATGCTGGGAGGAAGGGAAGTGTGGAAGATGCCATGTTTCTCTGGCCTGAGATGGACGTAGGTTAGAATCTTCCTGGTAAGCCATGACCCCGTGGTGATACACAGATTACTAGATATGGGTTAGTTTAATATGTGAGAGTTAGCCAAAAAGAGGCTAGAACTAATGGGGCAGGCAGAGTTTAAATAAATACAGTTTCTGTATAATTATTCCAGCAGCCGGGAGGGACAGAAGGATGCAGCCCGCGTGCCTCTTACTACAGGCCCTGGTTTTAAAACTTGGGGCTTTCTTTAATGAAGTTTTCATACCTACTCATGATCTTTATCATGAGGTGAATGTTCTGACCTCATAACATAAGGAGAACACTCTGGCAGTTACAGAGTAGTGGGGGTGGTAGCTATATAAAAAATAAGTACTATAGAGGAGCCAATTGCACTAAGAGCAAAAACAGTGAGGAAAGATTAGAAGAATCAAGGAGAATGATCAGAGGCAACTATTGTGGAAATCAGCAATAGCTGAGATTATAAAAAGTGTCAGGAAGTGAGAAGAAAGAGAAATTCATGGTTGTGGAATGTGGGTTTAAAAAGTCAAATACTAGAGATCCCAAGTCCTAGTGGCTGGAAAAAAAATTTAAAACTGCAAAACCCTAAGTAACAAGTTTCAAATATTCAAAGCCCAAATGCCAGGAGCTACAACAGCATTTTAGCATCTTAAGCACTGAGGCTTATACATTTTGCTTTATAAATCATTGATTTCTTGTGACAGGGTAAAACTATTCCTGGTGAAATCACAGATGGGTAAGTTATTTCTGGATCTAGTAGTCTTGTTTACAGATCCTTCATATGCTGATCATCTGATATGCCCAAACTGACAACCATTGCCTATTCATACTTGCTGTCAGATGGACGAACACACTCCAATCACTTGATAAGAAACAACAACATAAAGTCCTCCACACAATTGAGACTATTATTTCAGGTAACTAATATGTCAGCATAAAAAGAAACCCCTTAAACATCAGCAGGATCAAAGACTTTATCACTTATGTAAGAAAGAAAAAAAACTTATATCTCCAGTTTTGATAACAACAATTTATATATTAGGACCTAAAGTATACTTGAATTTCAAACAAAACAAGAAATTTACTTTTTAAGACAGTCTCTTGATAAAGCTAACAGTCCCACATAATTCAAGCAAAAGGAATTAATTGCAGGAATTTTCATAAAGGTCCCAGGACTTAAGATGAAGTGAACATTAAGAAGGTCATTTTGATATGGAATTGTAAAATTATGTAAATGGCTCATCTTCAGTGTCCATTAGAATTGTGTTAAAGTTGGATGACCCTGATACAATAGGAATAGACTTGTGGAAAGTTTTATGGTTCTCAGTCTAGTCCCTGAAATGCCTAAGATTATCCCTTTCCTCTATTCTTATGGTCACGGTTCAGCACAAGTCAACATTTCTATTACACACATTGATAGATAACATCTCTAAATTAACTCTTATTCCCAATTATATTTTGTTAGTATAATGACTATGACATATAAAATAGTAATAAATCTTAAAATATCACAAGTAATGAAATCTGAAACTAAATTTTTGACATCACAATGTGGTGTCTACAAAGTGAAAAAGAAAAAGAAACTAAATATTTTGGCAAAATTTACACAAAGGACATGTTTTATGTGGTGATATAGACTCCTCAACAATGTCATATTTTCAACTATTATAGATTAATAACTGAAATATAATATTTGCAACCATTTGAGAAAACTAGGGTCAGGTTGTATTCTAAGAAGCAGAGTAACCATGTGCCACCAACATTCTCATGATACTAAAAGATTACTGGAGAAATAAACAGATTAATTTGTTTATTAATTAATTTATAATTAATAATAATAATAATAACATTCCAGGAGAAAAAACAAAGACATTAAACAAAATTCGTATCTGCATTAAATTTAACTTACATACACATATTGTGGTGGTTTAAATAAGAATGAACCTCATAATCTCATATAGTTGATTACTTAGGCACCAGGAAGAGGCAGTATTTAAGAAAACTAGGAGAATTAGGGGAAGTGGCCTTGCTGGAGTATGTTCATGTTGGAGAAAGTGTATCCCTGGGTTTGGACTTCAACATTCAAAAGCCTGAGCCAACCATACTCTCCCTCTCTCTTTCCCAGGGTGTGGACCAGAATGCATCTCTCTGCTACTTCTGTAGCTCTGTGGGATCAGCCATGCTCCCTGCCCAAAGCCCCCAAGAAGATACTGTCTTTTATGAGTTGCCTTGAGCATTGGTACTCTTTAACACAATGGAACAGAGACTAAGATAATGATAGCTTGACATGCAAATATATTAGCTTTAACAAAATCAAGGTAAATGTTTTAAAGTGGTTACTTAATTATTTTAAAGTGACTTTGTTAATAACTTAGGGAATTATATAACAAGCAATAGTGTTTCTAGGAGATTTTAATTTGTAGTTAATGCATACATATAAAATTTGGCTTATGAAACTTTTTTACAATGAAATTCTTTATAATTAATAAAGCAGAAACCCAAGTATATGTGTATATATGTATCTTTCTGTTTGTATCCAGAAATATCTGTCATTCATAAAGAGTCAGAAAAATGTAAATTGCTAATTAAGTTTTTTTCAGAACTATATAATCACTTTTTTCAGTTACCCAAGTTGCAATACTTAATGGAGTATATATGTTGATGAATCAAAAGTAATTTAAAAACTGTAATATTCTACAATAGAGACAGCAGAAATGATTCCTTAGTTAAGAGCACTTCCTGCTTTTGCAGAGGACCTGTGAGTTTCCAGGACCCACAACACAACTTTCTATAAAGCCAGTTTCAAGGGACTAAATTTGTCTTCTGACCTCTATAGGCACTTACACACCTGTTAACATATCTATACATACAAGCACAAACACCTGAGGTATTATTTTAAATAATACTTAAAGTTTAATGATAAAATGTAAAATATGTTTTCCCAAACTCTTTGGAGCTGTAGCTAATAATTAAATATCTAAATATTTCTCTATAAAAATATCATCCAACAAAATGCTGATGGATTCAACCTTTGTTGAAATAAATCAGAAATAGCCTGATTTAGTGTTAAACTTCAGTCAGATAGCAGCATGTGGTAGATCCACTGAATTAAACTAAATTTTCCACCCAAACAGGTTAATTAGTGCTCATTAGCAAACTCATTCATTTTGGTGTTCTCTGCCAGGCAGTTTGACTTTTCCAAGTGTTAGACAGATGTTATCTTCTAGCTCCGCAGAAAACTCCCTCCACCTGAATCTCTTCCCACTCCCTTTCAAAAGCCTTTTGTTCCTAATCAACGTGTTTCCTGCCACCTTTGGAATGATTCCCTGACTGTACTGCCTAAATTTCAAAATAATAGAGGTATAATAATAATCAGAGCCATGAATTTTAGATTAATTTGCATTATATATAACTTTTTCTATTATCCTATCTCATTATTTTCAAATACCGCTTAACTAATTTATTCTTACCTTTCCTAATGTCTCAGAGCAGGTATTGTTCCACCAAATTCATGGAATTAAAAGGTGATGAGGCTGTGAGTAGAGCTCAGTGTTGGAGAACTTGCCTACATCTTTAAAAGAATTTGATTCTATATAAAAATCAGCAATGATTAGAGATGGCATTGTAACTCAGGACTGTTGCATGTAATATGTGTCACTCTAAGTGAATGGATAATGTTCACTCCCCTAAATACAAGTCCAATCTACCCTTGCACCAACACCTTTACAAGGTATATTGAGGGTAAACTACTCTAATTGCTCAGAAACAGGTTCAAAGGTCTCTTCAGTGTTCTCTGAATGTATTTGTCAAATTACCAAACTTTCTACTCTTATGTAGTGTGAAATCTCGTGAAATGAAAATAATTAAACATTATTAATGCTAATATCTACAAATGAAATTGCCTTTGCTGAATTAATCCCATATAATTAACAGGCATTAAAATGCATACAGTGGGTTAATCTTTTAGAAGTAAGATTTTTATTGATAGAATTTAAATACTATATTTAATACAAATCTTTTTGGACACTTCAAATAGATTATTATAACACTGAAGAAATAATACCTAAAACTATAAAGTAATCAATAAGTAGTACTCACAAGTGGATGTTCCAGTATTTGTCCTGATAATTAAGACATATTCATATTCAAGAGAGTGATGATGAACACAGTTCACCATTTTTCTGCCTGTGAGTTCTTTTTACTTCTATGAAGCCTTATTTCCAATAATTATTCTTTGTTTGTTGGTCATTGGAGTGCTGTTCAGAATGTCATTGCTGTTCTCTGCATCTTGACTTGCTATATCTGTTTTCCTCTAACATCTTTCAAATTCTTGTTCTGTATTTATTTTTGAATCAATAAAAGAGTAAAACACCTGCATGATGGGAGCTGTTAAACACCTGTAGTAGAGAATGTATATGGTATCATACTTCATTTTCACAAGTTATGAAACCGTTGTCATGAAAAAAACTACATTGCCAAAGTTATCTGTCAAATCATTGCAATCCACAAGAAGTTACAATAACATTCTTCACAGAAATAGGAAATAACAATTTTAAAATTAACATGAAAACAAAGAAATCATAGAAAGCTAAAATAATACTGAACATTGAATGGATTTTTATGCTAAAGATCAATAATCAGAAAAAAGTATCAAGTTACTGTTGAAGAAATCAGACATACAGATCTAGGAAATAATATAGGAGATGTAGATAAAAACCCACAGAAGTATATGTTGTATTTTGACAAATTACAAAAAAATCACTTGGTACAAAATGTAATAAAAACACATCCAAAACAAAGAATACGGTTAGAAAGACATAGCTGATAGCCACCTTTATTTTATGTTATTTCATCCCCATAAAGATGTCCCTGCTAGACTGTAACAGTGGGCACTGCTGTGCTGAGTTCTTTCTGGGTGATAGGATTTGCTTTACTAATTAATCTTCGGTGAAATTCGCCTGCATTTGTTGTATTTAAGGCAAGGTGTCAGGGATTTTATTTTTATGTTGCCTTCTTTAAATTATTACTTTGTCATAAGTGCTTATCAATCTCATTTTTTTCTGTTTCCCTACGATTTTCAGGATATAAAATCTTTTCAGTTTCATTTTGGGTTCTTCCACTAATCTTTGAATTTACCTTTACCCCACATTGTACTGTAATTTGCCATTTCATTTATAGCATTTTGATTCAGAAATATTTATCCAGTTGTTATTGCAATTCACACAAACTTGACATTAGGTATATCTCTAAAAATAGAAAGTCATAACAGGATTCTAAGATCAGGTTGTTCTGACATTCAAGATAAATCCATATTCAAACTGGAAGTTACTATATAGAATAATAGGTCTCACAGCAGCTTAAATTGGCATCATCAGTAACTTTAGTTGATCTATAGATAAACATGAGTGATACTTAGTTACCATGGCAACTACAGTGATAATAAAGACTGGAGTCACTTAATTGCTTTCCACAGTGGGATGGAAAAAAAAAACAAACAACACAGAGAAAATGTAAGGGTTACCAATACAGAAAAGGACATGTGAATTGAAGTAGAAGGTGTACTTGAGACTCTCAATTTTGGTAATAGAGAAACAAATTTTAGAACCTATTATAGTGGCAAAAAATAAAATAAATAAATAAACTATAATTTGAAGCATTTTCTACATGTAACTATCTGTATTATTCTGGTCACAACATTAGTTAGACTATTAAAAAAAGAGATACAAATTTGAAAAGTATCTTGGATGAGTTTTTAAAATATTGAACCTCAAGATAGTCTAGAAGCTCTGTTGCTTACAACCCCTGTCTAGAAATGGCTACATGTAGAACTCTTTCTTTTAAAAAAAATGGGGGCATTGATACTAAATGAATCATTCTACTTTTATTGCTTTCAGGTCCCTAATTAAAATCAAAGGCATCACTGCTCTCATGAAAGAGTACCTGTCCTCAGTCAGGAGGAAACTTATCTTGGCATTGAAATAATTAAAAGCAGAGAGCACAGCGAGGTACATCAAAGAAAATAGAGGAAAGACTTGATTTATTCAAATATATTGCAAAAAGTTAATTTTGTATTTGAGCTTGAAGTGATGATTTCATTAATGAGGAGGGATTATACATTCTATTCAAAATGAGACTTAAACATTACATAATTTAATAGCCAATAAATGTAATTTCCTTGTGTAGTAAAAGGAAGGATGCAAGGATTGGAATGCTGGAATATTAAAGTCATTATATTATGTGGACGCTGCACAGAAAGTCCTAAGAAGCTGCCCCAACAGAATTTTAATTTACTAAACATGAAGAGCTTCAATTTAGACGGTTATGTCTTGAACTTTGAGGAGCTGTGTGTGGCAGCGCTAGCTGAGATGAAAATAAACTGGGGCAGGTACTCAGATGTAACACGAATGATAGGTTCTGGAGATTGAGAGGCCAGATGGCAGTAGTTAAAGCATCAGGGACAGCAGGAGTGCAATTACCAGAATTAAGTCACATTAGCATGAATTTAATTAGGTGTACTTAAGCTCAAGGATTTGTGACAATAGCTAAATGATCTCAAGTTTCCTAGATATTAAGTGAAAGTTCAATTTGCAAATGTGCTGTCTGGTCTGGGGGGGGAAGGAATGATTTCATAGTTGTTTACCAGAAGTCAATTTGGCCCTAGTGATCACTATTCTAGTGACTAGTGATATATGACTCGGTTTTAAAATTATTTTATTTTATTTTTATTATTACTATTATTTTTTTTTCAAGACAGGGTTTCTCTGTAGGTTTGGAGCCTGTAATGGAACTAGCTCTTGTAGAGATCTGCCTGCCTCTGCCTCCCGAATGCTGGGATTAAAGGCATGTGCCACCACCACCCTGCTCTTGGTTTTAAATTTTTCACTCAACATAAATTTTTTGATGATTATTTAACAGATATAATTTTCAAAGAAAAATTGAATTGAAGTCAATTAACTCTGGTCATAACTTTCTCCTCAAAAAATATTTCCATAATCTTAAAATGAGCAGTTGGAATATTTACACAAAGGAATCACAGTCTTTATTACCAAACATTTAACCAAAGATCCTGAAACTAAAACAACTCTACACTTGTGTGAGAGTCACGGGAATTAAAGCAGATTTTTTTATATGCATGTCTGCAAAATTCTACTTTATTTCATTTTGCTCATCGATTTGAGTAATTCAAAGACTGCAAGATAAAATCCATTTTTAGACACTTACCTGTTTATTTTGTTCTTTGAAACTAGCACCTTAATACAATTCTTTGAGGAGGACATACAAGCTATCTTGAAGCTTAAAATTAGTCCTCACACAAAGTCAATTTGCTATGTTTTACTTTGTCAAGGGGAAGGACAAATTTTATCTTTCAATGGATGTAAAAAGTGTTCCAGTTTTCTCCTGAGAAAGGAGTTACATCACCATTAGCAAATGTATATGAATAATAATAAAACTGGATGATATTGAACAATTAGTTTTCCACTTCAACCCATTTGTGACCAAAGATTATCTGTGATTCATCTTGTTATTTATATTTAATTTTATGAATTAAATTTCTTTTTTATTTTGCATCCTGCCTGCAGTGTCCTCTCCCTCCTCTTTTCTTATTCCCTCCCATGACCTTTTGTCTCTCCTCACATCTACTCCCCCTCTGTTTCTGTTCAGGAAGGGACAAGCCTCCCATGAGTATCAACAAAGCATGGCATATCAAGTTGCAGTAAGACTAAGCACTTCCTGTTGTCTTAAGGATGGACAAGGCAACCATTTATGAAGAATGGTTACAAAATCAAGCCAAAGCATTAGGACCAGCCCTTGTTCACACTTTTAGGAGTACAACTAGCAGTCGAAGATACACAACTATGTAGGTTTGTTGCATGAAGATTCTCGGGTTGTCAGTTCAGTTTCTTTGAGTTCCTATTAGCTGAGTTTGGTTGTTCCTGTGGGTTTGCTTGTGATGTCCTTGACCCCTCTGGCTTGTACAATCCTTCATCTCTGTCTTTAGTATTACTTTCCAAGCTTGGCCTAATATTTGACTGTTGTTTTCTGCATCTGTTTTCATCAGTTATAGAAAGAAGTCTCCCTGATGACAATTGGGATAGTCACCCATCTATGAGAATAACAGAATATTTTTAGGCTTCATTATGTTCAATGTTTTTTCTGCAATCATATTTGGCTCTATTTGTGATACATCTTATTCATTTATTTCTTAGCAAGATTATTCTAAGGAAAACCAGAATTCGAATGGATATTGAACCACAAGTGATGACTGTCAGAGGAATAATTGGTCATGTGACAAGATAAATAGAAATTAGATTGAAAAGGTGTCAGATGTAAGGATAGAATTTAGTAAGTATAGGGTAAAAGGTAGGGGAAATAAGTAAATTAGGCTAGGACCATGGTTTTAAATTATTCATTTTGTTTTTTTACATGGCATTCTTATATAGACAGTATTGTGCATGGCTACTTTGACCTATCAGGAAGAGAGATGGCTGAGTTGTTAGTTGTATATATTAATAAACATATGGGTAGGGTTGTAGGCACATGTTAAGTTAGACACAATTTTAATTTTTAATTACTATTTGAAGAATTACTCATGTTTCACTATGCTGAGTATATTTTTATTGTTTTCATTCTACACGAGTTTGGTTCATTTTACTCTTACAGAATTCAGAGCATGGACCTATTCAATAATTACTTTTTGGCTTTCTGGCTTAGTTATTGTAGCAGCAAGATGCTTGTCATGCATTAGAGGAATGGAGGTAATGGAATTTATTTTTCTTACTGCATCCTGATACGTGCAACTTCTCTCCAGAGACCTTGAAATTATTATATATCTATCACTATTCAGCATTGTGCACTATGTGCAAGACCCAGTGCCTCTAAATGGAGCCAAACTATGAGGTACATGCTCAATTTTGAGCACTTTGAATATTTTAACAAAGAGGATCAAAATGATAACTATGTTTATTTCCATATATTTAAATGACCTCATTTTCAAAATTCATATTTTACAATGGATCTACTTTTAAAAGTTGACATTTGCATATAACTTTTAAGAAATAGCTGTATTTGTTTCATTCTCTTCCTATACTTGCGCACCCTTAGTGGGTGCTTCATATATAATGTAGCAGAAAAAAGACACTATCAAGTGTTAATACTGAAACAAGTCTACCTGAGGTGTTCTTGGATTTCTGCTGTGTGCTGAGGGGATTTTATTTTAAAACTGATGTGAGTACATTGATAAACTCTGGAGCATGCCTCCTTCTGACCTCCATGTCTGGGAGAAGCATTTTCCAAAAGACTTCTTTTGTCAGCACAGAACACATGTGACTTTTATTCATTTTAGAAATTAGCTTTGACTTGACCCAAAAGACATGATTTTACTCCAGTTGTAGTATTTCTCCAAAAAAAAAAAAAAGATTCCATACGTACTTCAGAAGGTGTATCTCAAAACGTTAGGTATAGCCTTCAGAGGAACGGTGATGGTGGAAACAGCAAAGCATTCATTCAACAGTGACAGAGCATTCATTCAGCAGTGACACAGCACTTAAGAGTGAGTTTTTTTAATTATTCTTTTATTTTTCATTCAAAAAAATTTACAATTGCTCCCCTTCCCCCAGTCCCTTCCCGTTACCCCACTAACCCTCCTCCCTCCCCCTAATTCCTTAAGATGGGGCAGGGTACCCTACCCTGTGGGAAGCCCAAGGCCCTCCCCCTCCATACTGGCCTAGGAAGGTGTGCATCCATATAGACTAGATTCCCCAAAAGCTAATATGTGCAGAAGAGATAGGTCCCAGTGCCATTATCATTGGCTTCTCAGTCAGCCCCCATCGACAGCCATATTCAGAGATTCCAGTTTGATCATATGCTCATTCAGTCCTGTTCCACCTGGATTTGGTGAGCTCCCATTAGATCAGGCACACTGACATGGTTGGTGGACCAGTCTCTCCTGGTCCCGATTTCCTTGCTCATCTTCTCCCACCTTCTGCTCTTTGACTGGACCTTTGGAGCTCAGTCCATTGCTCTGATGTGGATGTGGGTCTGTCTCTATCTCCATCCATCAGACGAAATTTCTATGGTGATGATCAAGATATTCATCAACGTGACTATGGGACAAGGCTAGATCAGGCACCTTCTCCTCTGCTGCCCAAGTACCTAGCTGGGGACATCTCCGTGGACACCTGTGATCCCCTCTAGAGCTAAGACTCTTGCCAATCCTAAAATGACTCCCTTAATGTAGGTATCTTATTCCCTTCTCCAATATCCACCCTTCCTCCATCTCCACACTCTCACTCCCCCAAGCTCTCCCCAGTCCATCCCTTCTCCCTTCTCTCTCCCTCTCTCCCTTTCACCCCCCAACACCTACCTACACCCCTATCCCCATTCCCATGCCTCCACCTTTTGCCCGGTGATCTTCGAATTGCCAAAAGATACTTAAGGTCATGTTCAACTTCCTTAGCGATCAGGGAAATGCAAATCAAAACAACTTTGAGATACCATCTTACACCTGTCAGAATGGCTAAAATCAAAAACACCAATGATAGCCTATGCTGGAGAGGATGTGGTGTAAGGGGAACACTCATCCATTGCTGGTGGGAATGCAAACTTGTGCAACCACTTTGGAAATCAGTGTGGCGGTTTCTCA
>PVIU01004464.1:0-91858 GCA_004026605.1 Ondatra zibethicus | reverse complement strand
GTCCAACAATACCACTCTTGGGAATATACCCAAGAGATGCCCAATCATACTACAAAAGCATTTGTGCAACTATGTTCATAGCAGCATTATTTGTAATAGCCAGAACCTGGAAACAACCTAGGTGCCCCTCAATGGAAGAATGGATCAAGAAAATATGGACAATAAACACATTAGAATACTACTCAGCGGAAAAAAACAATGACATCCTTAAATTTGCATGCAAATGGATGGAAATAGAAAACACTATCCTTAATGAGATACCCCAAACCCAAAAAGATCAATATGGTATGTACTCACTCATTAGTGGACCCTAGCCATAAACAAAGAACATTAAGCTTATAGCTCACAAGCCTAGAGAAGCAAAATAGCAAGGTGAACCCAAAGAAAAACATATATAGATCCTCCTAGAAATTGGAAGCAAAAAAGAGTGAGTTTTTTAAAACAAATAAAAAATATACATAAGAGATTTTGGAAACCATTCTGAAATAGGAAGCAAAATTTAAATTTAAGTATAAATGTTAATTATGCAGAAATGGTCTTATACCAAAACACATAAACATAATTATTAATATCAGTATGAATGTATTGAGAGTACAGAATTAAGCAATAAGATTCCTCATTTCCAGTGTTAGGAATATAAGAGTTGTATTATGATTATTATTATTATTTTGTTTCAAATGTAAAATATGTTGTGAATATATAATTATCATTAAACAAAATTAGGGTAATTTAATTAACGATATTTACATAGTCATATATTTTAGAATATATAAATTTTGGAGGGCAAAGCTGCTCACCAAAAGCATACCCTATCAAATGAAAAACTTAATGTCAGGTGTGGGTTACTTCTTTTCAAAATGTTCATGAGTGGGGTATGATAGATCAAATATTAAAGACTATTCTTCATTACTCTTCATAATTTGATGGTAAGCATGTCATGTTGAAGATGTCACAAACCTGAGGACTTAGGACAAGCAGGAAAAGAGTTTTCAATCACTTGGAAACTTCATCCATGCTGAGAAAGTTTCACAGTACTGAAAAGTTTCTATACACACTACTCCAGTAAAAATGAACCCATTCTATCCAGCTGTGAGTCCTGTGAGCCATAATTAGTACAAGTCTGGAATATATTTTATACTAGTGCAATAGAAGCATGCCATACAAAATGGAAATCATGCATGGTACTATTAATTTGTCCTAAAATCCATGATGAACTCAATCATAGGGGAGAATCTAATGCTATTATTCTGATAAATGTACATACTAATATAATAGTAATACACTTTCCCTAGTATGTATATTTGTACCTACAAATCAATACATCTCTCATCCTTCATAAGGAAATTTCCTTTTTTCAGGAGATGATAATAATTTCATGTGTCACCATTGATCAATATTTAGCGCATTAGAAAATGTGGAACCTCTGTATTATATTCTCTCTTTCCAAGATGCTAGCAGGATCATGGAAGAGGGAAAAAAGGAGCTGAAGTATCAGAGGTAGTGGGTGTCTACACATGATGTTCACAAGACCTGTAGAAGCTCAAGCAGCCAAAACTCATGCAAGAACTGGAGAAGTTTCCATAAAACACCTCCCTAAGCTGAGGAATTATTGGCAACTAATACTGCTCAGGGAAGATGATTAAAATGTAAATGTATATTCTATTCTTTCATATATGCAGCATCTGTGATGCTACTAATGATCTGTTATTTGGTCCTACATCCAAACCATTTTGAGAATGAAATGTAATTATTCTATAATATATGGATTTCATATCTATAAATTTTGCTCTATAGAATGATTGGTGTGTCATAAATTGAATAAGTCATAAGTTCTTCTCCAGTAAACTTAGTATTCCATGGCATTACTGCTTTGACACTTAAATTCTTTTTTTAAATTTTATCGAAAAATGTTTCATAAATATATTCTGATCATGGGGTTTTTTTTTGCTCATCTCTTCCCTGCTCATCCTCATGCCCACTCTCCCACCTATCCAAATACATGCGTTCCTTCTCCATATCTTGAGAAGACAAACTTGCAAGTTAAAAACAAACAAGAATTTAAAAAGAAAAAGAAAGATATTCAAAACAAAGAAAAAGCATGAGAAACACATACAGATTTAGAGACATACACACACATAAGACACACACACACACAGAAATAGATAGATAAATAGATGATAGATAGATGATACACACACACACACACACACACACAGAGAGAGAGAGAGAGAGAGAGAGAGAGAGAGAGAGAGAGAGAGAGAGAGAGACACTCAAAAAGAAAAGAACCACAAAATTAGAAGTCTTAATATATAAGCAAAAGAGAGAGTTGTGGAATAAAAAAGAAAAATGCACAAAGTACTATGAGACAGCCATCTTCATAATACTATTGAGTTCATTGTGTGTTGGCCATCTACTGCTGGGAATGGGGCCTGCTCTTAACTATAATTTGTATTCCAGTGAGACACCATTGGAGAAAAGTAATTTTTCATTTGCCATCTCTTATCAATTGGATATAGTTTCTGAGTTAGAGATAGAGTCTCATGTCCACTTTCTTTCCAACTGCTTGAAAAACAGCAAGCTTGGACCTGTGCAGGCCTTGGGAATGTTACCATGGTCTCTGAGTTCATATGTGCATCCATCTTGTTGTGTGTGAAAATAATTGTTTCCTTGGTGTCTCAATCCCAAATTACTCTTAATTTCTTACCACCTCCTTTTCTTCAGGGTTGCCTCAGTCCTGAAGGAAGAGGTCTGATGAAGACATCTTAAGACTGTGTGCTCCAAGGTTTCTCTCTTTTCACATTGGGCAATTGTGGATAGAGGAAAATATATATATATATATATATATATATATATATATATATATATATATATTCCCATCTACTGCAGAGAGAAACTTCTCTGATGATGGCAGAGACAGACACTGAAAAATTATTTTTATTACTACATTTCAGTAGCAAAACAATAGCATTTGGTTTTCCTCTAAGCTTAGGAACTTGGTACCTGAACAGTGTCAGGCAGAGCATTATGTCTCAATGAGTTATTAAACTTAAAATGTATTCAGGTAGTGCCTGGTTACTTCCATACCTTTTTTGTCATCATTATACCAGTGTATCATACAGGAAGGTCAGCACTATAGTTTGAAAGATTTGTAGCTGGTTGCATTTATCTTATTCATGAACACTAGCGTGATACCTGTTATTAAGCACCTGTTTGACTTCTTTATTTTTAGTAAAATATGTAATTTTTGTTTTCTGCAATAAGGCATTACATTAAATTTATAGAGAACAAACAACAGGGTTAGCAATTGTATGAGGTGTTTGTGGGTTTCCTTGATTCCCCTTTGACTAACAATAATAGTATTAAAGGTAACTCCTTTCTTGCACTGGACATTTTATTTGGTAGAGAGAAATGTTTTGTTGGAGCTGTGTCTCCATTATCATTTAGGGGTTAAATAATGTAACCCCACATATATACTGTTTCACATATGTATATAAGAAGCATCTACTGTAGTAAGTTTCCTTATGACCACTAAATGTCCCTTATTGTTGGTTGTACCTCCACATTGTACATTATTTTCTTTCTTTATTGGTTTAATTCTCTCTTTCTAATATCACTTCAACCATTCTCTTCATATCTTCATAACTATATATATGTGTACTACTACTTCCTCTTCATTGAAAGGTCTTTCCTTCTTTCCTGCTCCTTTACGATATTTTTAACTACTGTGGTTACACAGATTGCAGCTTACATATTGAATGATTAAAAGCCAACATACACATACAAGAGAAT
Organism: Ondatra zibethicus; assembly: GCA_004026605.1. NCBI lineage: Eukaryota > Metazoa > Chordata > Mammalia > Rodentia > Cricetidae > Ondatra > Ondatra zibethicus. The sequence continues at coordinate 88,069 of PVIU01004464.1, read as the reverse complement.
ATATATCCCATTTGTCAATTTAGTTCTTAGCTCCCTTAAATTAAATGTGAATTTCAAGGTACACACACATATATACACATGCATTCCATCGTGTGCATGGATAACATTTTCATTATCTGTTTAACTAGATGTCTTTCAATAGATAGACATCTAGTCTGTTCCTAATGTTTCCTGTTACAAAATAAAGTAGTGGTTTATTTCTCTTATATTTTACATTTCCTTGAATTTTTTTACTATTATCATTGTCATGGTAGTTTGTCTAAGGCAAGGGTATGTATTGTAGTTTTAATACCCTTTGTTATTTATTGAGAAGGTACTTACTTTTTCCTTGGTGACCTATGACTGTGCATTTGAATTACATTAAACAATTGTTATGTTTTTAAATTTTCACTTAATTTCTTCTTTCACCTTTAACCTTCATTTATTTTTATTTGTTTTAACATCCCAAACAAGTATTCCATCATTAAATAATGTAACCCCACATTTCTAAAAATTTGATGTCAAAATTTAAGTTTTAAAATGGTTGACCCATAAATGAAAAAAGAAGTTCTATTAAATTATCATATGTGTGTGTATGCACATGTGTGTGAGTGTGTGTGCACGCATATGTTCATGCATGGAAATATGTGCGTATTCATGCATGTCACTGTGTGTGTGTGTGTGTGTGTGAAAAATGACATTAAAACTCTATTAGAACACTGATGTGTTAGTTAAGGTCTTTATTACTATGAAGAGTCACCATGACTGCAACAACTCTTAAAAGGGAAAACAGTTAACTGAAGTGGATGTTTGAAGTTTCAGAGGTTCAGACCATTATCATTATGATAGGGAGCATGTCTGTAGGCCAGCAGATGTGGTGACAGAATTGAGAGTGCTGCATCTGGCAGACAACAGGAAAGTGACTGACTCACTGGGTAGTAATCTGACCATAAACAATTTCAAGACCCAACTCCACAGTGACAGATTTCCTCTAACGAGCCATACCGACCTCAACAAAGCCATACCTCCTAATAGTGCCACTATCTATGAGATAATATGGACCAACTGTTGTTAAGAAGAAGAGGCTACTTGTTGGTTCCTGGCTGCTTATCCCTGAAATAATCACACAGAAACTGTATTAATTAAATAATTGCTTAGCCTATTAGTTTCTTATTGGCTAACTCTTAAATATTAATTTAACCCATTTCTATTAATCTGTGTATGGCCATGTGGCTATGGCTTAACAGGTAAGGTTCCCAGTGTCTGTCTCTGGTGATGGCTCCATGGCTTCTCTCTAACTATGCCTTCCTTCTCTCATGCTATAGGTCAGCCAGTTCTTTATTCATTAACCAATAAAACAACACATAGACAGAAGGTCCTCCCACACCAACCAATTACATTCACTATTACAATACTTCAAAAATATATGATTTGCCATAAAAGAACATACTAATGATATGTTTGAATATGTTTACATCACTAGCAACAACGGAAACTTATTGAAACCCAGAATAAAATGTCACTAAAACAGACCTATCAAAATAGATAAGTCAAACTTTAAAAGTGACATGTTCTCTGTAATAAATGTAGTATGAATCCGTGATTGTAAAGAACTTCAGGAAACAGGAAAGTATTAGAGGATTGTGACTGAAGAAACTACATTAGAATGGTTACATATATGGAGATGAAAGAGAACCAAATCTAGTAAAGAAGAGCAGGTGGGGTGGTGACAGAATTGGGGGGATAATCTAATATCAAGACACAAACCCAACATTTACTCAGGAATGTCCAATAACCTGTCAATCTATAATAAAATCAAACACAAACTCAAACACACTGGATGCATAGATAGATAGATAGATGTATATATGCATATACATCATATATATATATATATGAATTTGTTGGCAATGTGTCATAATTGCTGACCAGAAATAATTTGTATAAAAATTAGAGCAGAATGAAGAATATGTGAATGGTATTAAAATTCAGAATGGAGGTTAGAGATAGAGATAGCTAAAGTCATAAAGAGTTATGGGTAAAATGCCAAGAATAAATATAAAACAGGGTCAGAAGCGTGTTTTCAGTCATCTTGGAAAAGCAGGAAGTATAGTATAGCTAAACAGTTTATCTTTCTAGATGAGTTCTGGACCTGGAGAGACCCTGTCTATAAAACAAAGTAAATGGTGCCTGAGTAAAGAAATCCAAAGTATTCTCTCCTCATCATACATCTCTATACATTGCAAACATGTGTACATGACACATTCACACACAATCATGAACACACACTCACAACTAATGCTATTAAAACTTTCTATATATTTTGAGTGGTTTGTAGATAAGATTTGGGGACTAAATAAAAGTCTATAAGGCAATTTGCTGTTTAATATTGATTAGTTTTCAGGGACATTTTTGTTTGTTTTACAAGCTAAATGATAACAAAATGTACACTTTTACATTTTTGAATAATAATTAGTCACTGCAAAACAGAAGAAATAAAACCATTCTTTTCTCTGAACATAAAGAAAAGAAAACACACAGAAAAAATGAAACATTTTCTTATAAATTTAAATATGAAAAGGAAAATGAATTTTTCTCTGGTTTATATTTTCTAAAATCAGATGGTAACACGATTTTATGGGAGTCAAGGTAAGGTGGGAGGAAGACTGAGAATGGTGAACAGTATAAGATCTTAAAAGGAGTATTTCTGAAGTATTATCCTGATCTATAACTACTGTTACAATGACAATTTAACTGACTGGTTAAAGGTAACAGATGAAAATTGACATAGACTTTAACACCGCAAAGAACACCAAAGTGCATGAGATTAATTTTATGTTACTTCCACACTACCAAGTCTGCCTGGTGTGATTAAATGAGTAAGAACAGAAATCCGAGAAACCTTGTTCAGAGACAATGGATTTTATTAATCACATTAATCAAATTCTTTGTGCCTGTTCTATATGCATCTGGGCACAGGACAAACCCTTCTGATACCCAGCAAAGACAGGACTGCATACTCTATCATGTAGAAGGTGTGGATTTAAAAGGAATTAATTATTTCATAGTAGATAATTGGTCAGTTCATCAGTTTTCATAAAATCTTTGCTTTGTTATCAAAGAGATATAGAAAGCATCAGTGCGGTAACTAAGACACTTGTGTATACATACTCCACCTTTCACTGCTTAGCTAACTTTCAAAAAACTTGTAAAAAAAAGTAAATTGCTATCTATACCAGCAGTGTATACAGAAATATAAATGCCATATATTCAAAACACAAACAAATGAAATCTCATTAACTCAGCAACCACAATCTGTGTGATCAAAATTCACCAATAAGTGTGGCTACAATGGCTATTACAATACATAGGGCAATTCTTTCTCCTACTATGGTTAAACCAAGTTTGTTGTTAGACTAAGATTAAGAAAATTATGGAAAATAAAACTTTAAGACCTTAATTTATTTTTATGCTGAACATCCAGGATCAAAATTTTAGGAGAAATGAAACTTTTCCAAAATGCAAATAATAATAATAATAATAATAATAATAATAATAATGATAAGTTCAGTTAGATAGAAACAATAATTTTGGTTCATCGGCATTCACGTGTACAAATGTGTAAACATGCACACAAACACAAACAGACACACACACATACACACACACACAGTAGTAAAACTCTGAGGCAGTGTTTTAAATACTAACGGAATAGACAAGAGACGGGAAAGAGATGAAGAGAGTAATTGATTAATCTTTCATGCAGTGATGTGAAGAGGACATGATTTCAGAAAACTATGCCGAGAGCTTTGGGATAGGGAAAACTTTAACCTGGAAAACCAAGATTACACACCCGAGTGGGGGAGAGATGGGGATTTTATATCTGTAATAAAGAGTAAGCAAACTTCCAGGACATACTATATTTTCAGCTTTCAGAAGATGAAGAATTTAATGCTTCCAAAAGCCCACTAAACATTATTGTAGTACTGACAATAAAGTCTAGTCTCAGTTATGTAGAAAGACAGGTAATCTATATAGACTAGTCTCTATGGAGGCTTTAACAAAAATATTAATGCTATAATGTTTGTGCAGTCACACATATAATAATGTTTATTTAGTACTAACTAATGGAATAAGTATTATTACACATTGTTGTAAGGACTTACATTATATTTTTTCCATTGTCAATTACAAATTTATGAAATTTTCAAAACATAAAACAAAATTACCAGAACTAGTCTCTCTCCTTCCCTTCCTCCTTATTCCCAATTTAATTCTGTCCCTTCTTCCTTTTGTTTGGGCATTATTTTTTCTATTGTTATATCAGGAAGCACTTTGAATCAAAGACAATTTGTTTAAAACTCATATGTCATTTACTTAAACACATATTTTGTGAGAGTAAAAGCCAAATACCAATTCATGTTGTAAATATATGTGTGGACATTGGTAAATGGTACATTTTCATCAGAAATTATTGTTCATATTAAGTCAAATTTTCTTATATTTTTTAGAGGTGCAAATAACATTTTCTAAATTATTAACTTCATAATGTATTACACAAAAATGAATTAAAAGCAATTGGAAAAAGAACAGCCATGTTTATGGGGTAATATATGTGCTTTAAAGATTTTTAAGAGATTTACAAAATGTAACTTTAAGTACAAAGATACATTTCATTTGGAGACTTTAAAATCTTGAAAATAAGCTTAATGTTATTCATGTAACTACCTTGAAATGTTAATTTTATAAAATGCTAACAATTCATTTTAAAAATTGGCAGAAAAAGAACTTTGGCAGAAAATTCACGTCAAGGAAACATACCCATATGTTTAATCAGAGCTGCAGCCCTTGACATTTCCTTTTCCATAATGTAACTGTTATGTAGAATTACCTGAGAATGTGTGACTAAACTGTATGTAAATCCGGTACTTCCACCAAAACACATCATTTGTGTTTTTAAATAACTGTATTCAGGCAGTGTAACTTATGAGGTCACTCGCTTAAACAATAAAAAAAAAATAAAGTACATTAATTGTGATTGATATAATGGAACTATTTATTATTCTTAACTAAATTCAAGAAGCTTATGGATCACAGAAAGTTAAATAGTATAATTTTCCATGTGTGTGTATCATTCAGTCATTACTAAGAAAATTCAACTTTTCAGATGAATACTTATTGGTAAAATTTTGTTCAAATTTTTTTTATTTCTTTTGGAATCATAATTAAAAAGTTTCAGACTTAGAATGAATTTCAGAAACGACTATTGATATAGATATCAACTTAAAGCTATACTGTGATATCAATAATTTATTAAATTAACTACCTTTTTACTGCAATTCTGGGATACCTGAATGAAGAGTTTTGTTTATTAAGCATCACAGAAAAGTGGATATAATGGCCATAACTCAACAAATTGTAGATAAGCAAAATCAGGAAATCTGTGACTCAGAGACATTGCTGTAGGCTCCATTATCAGTCATATGCTCTACAACTGAAGGAGCACAATTGATGACAGGAACATGATTTGATGTGTGGACATAGAAATTCCACAGCCATAGCACAAAGAGGAGTACTTACATCAAATAGTCACAGCCTTCAGTCAGTCTTTCTTCAAAAGACCATGACAGACTGATGCCTATTGCTTAAAGAGTGATCAGTATCTCTTTCAAGCAGAGACCTGGTAGACTATCAATGATTTCTTCCATCTTGTACGATCTTAGAAATGTAACATCAACCACTTTCCAAGGCACAATGCCACTCCTAACTTGCAGGCTTCACATGTAAGAATTGAATCCAGAAAAACTGCACTAAGCAGAAATGTAAGAATAGCCAGATGGAAGGAAGGGGCTATAGAGTTGGGAAAAGAAAAATAAATGTGGCTTTAAGAGAGGAAAAGGAAAAACAGGGCAGAGGATTTAACTGAAGAGAGTGGAAGGAGGAAAATACTGAAGGACAGTAAATAACATTAAGGTTGCTTAAAAGGGCGAAGAACATTTTAAATTTAAGATAATTATATATATCTTGTATATATATGGTGAAGTTATATATATACATACACATACATACATATATGAATATGCACACACACATATATATGAAGTTATACTTTTTGGGTTTATATTACTTCCATATGATCCATAGACTAACAAAAAATCCAAGGACATGCTTCATAACACAAATATATGGAAAAAATTTTGGCTATGGCAATTTGTAAACTAAAAATTACCCTATATTTTCCAATGGCCATTTTGGAATAACACTTTTTTAGGCAATATTTTTTCTATCTTGACATAGATTATAAAAATTATATTAATATAGACAATACTAATGCAATCCTTATCAGAAACATACTACCTACTAGCTATACAATAAGTATTTCAAGTTAAAAACTTATTTGGAAAGCAATACCAACAGTAAAAACTGTCCCTTTTTCCCTGAAAGTACTGAGCATTACAAGTGCAGTTCATGAGGTCATCTGAAGTACATTTTGACAGCTTGGCAGGATTGTGTTGTCTTGACACAGTTTCATTTCATTGAGTTCTATTCCAGGAATACAGAACTCTCCTTTTAAAATGTACAGGAAGAAGCAAGCAGAAAAGTTGAACTTTGTACTGAAGATGTTTTTGATGGACCAGCCATTTCCTGGTCCAGGAAGCAGGGCTATCTATAATTAAAGAGATGACATCCACCATTCTCTGACCTAAAAAAAAATCCTATAAAAACTTTCAAAGAGGTAAATGTTAAAATTAACCCACAATTCAATTAGGGAAAGTTAATCATTTTCAGTGGTGAGTTCAGTGTTTAAGGGCGGCTGGTTTGCTACAGCCTACACAACACCACATCCTCAAAAACCACGAGTGAAACAAAATAAAATCAGCCAGAACTTCACTTTCTTTTCAGCCTTCTCCAGTTTCTTTTACATTGGATACATAATAATGTCATCATGGATTCAGAGTTCATGTACTTTTATTTTCCAAGTAAAAGACAAAAATTATGGTTGCAAACAAGACTAACTAACAAACTGAATGTCTCTGTATTGGGATTTTGTTTTCTTCTGCTTAGCAAATTATCAGTAGTAGGAAACCTGGAAAAATGCATTTATTTATGACTTTCCACTAATCTTCAGTTTCATACTCACCTTTATTCAAATGCTGCTGAAGTACAAATTGTACAACTTGGAGAATGTTTTATACCACGCCAATACTTTAGACTTTCATTCAATATGGGAGCTGCAGCCACTTATTGTTGTAAATGCTATTGTAATACTGCACTTTTTACTTAACCTCACAGACTGCATTGAAGCTGCACTTTTCTCATAAGCAAAAGCTGTGTTTTCCTTTTTTGTCTCACTCAATAAAAATACAGCGAACTATCCTGATCTAATACAGTCTAGATCAAATTTTATTAAGAAACTACTTCAGTGTCTTTTAATTTTGTTTATAAAAATATTCAAGAAGTCACTGTAATGAACCTTCTCTGTTGATCAATCTGTACAAATTTGTGTTACCCAAACCCAATGATATATCATCATTTTAATCCCTTAAATTAAAACAAAGAATAGATCGACATTACAATGCAAGCCTATATTCTTAGGAGAATGGCATTTCATAAATAAACTGCCATGCACAGAAAAACACATGTACAAACAAACACAGACACACATACATACTCACACACACAAACACAGATAAATCCAATGATTACATGTGTTTGTTACTGTTAAGTAATAATAGAATGTTATTAAACTTATAAAATTAATATTTCATTATAAAGATTGCAACATAATTTTCTGGCATAGTTTTAAATCACAGCTAATTCCTAAGAAATCACTAAAAGACCTTTCCAGAAAGTTGAATTTTCACACTGTTACTACTTATGATTTTGAAGTTAAATGAATTGTGTTTAAATAATATAGGCTTTTATACATAGAATGCTATAAATAGTTTCAAATTCAGTGTTGCTTGACATGTAATGAACATTTCAATTTATCTTGTATGTTTTCAAGTATCTTCCAGCTTCCAGTTTTTTATTTGATATTTGTACTTGTACCATACTTGTTAGAAATTTACAGATTATTTTCAATGAAATTGTTACTGTTTAAATTGATAATGTGTTAATCATACCACTAAAAAGGCTGCCTGAGGGCCTAGAAAATGGCTTAATAACTTAGTAGTTAAGTAGAAGTGCTTAAAGAGGAATTGTTTGGTTCTTTGTATTCACAGCTCATAACTGAGATGTCCAACTAATGGACTGATCATGTTCAGGACAAGGCTCAGTTACAGCTATCTTGCCTACCATGCATTCACCACCAGTACAAAATAAACAAATAAAAATGAAATATCACTGGTAAATGTTTTACTGCCGATTATCTTTTTACAACACACCTTTTCAAACTGATGTGTTTTCCTTATCTTTCTAATATACAGTACCCACACTTCTGCCATGATCATTAAGAAGTTAACAGACTCAATGGTTCTATTACGGGCATAATTCTCAGCTTGCTATTGTTCCTCCTATTATATTTTATTTTTTATTAAAAATATACTTTTTTCATATTATATGTTCTGATTATGGTTTTCTATCTTCCAACTTCTCTGAGATCCTCTTTTCTGAATCCACACACTTTCTTTCCTGTATTAGAAACCAAACAGGCATTTAAAGAATAATAACAAAATAAAATAATATAAAACAAAACCAAACTGAAATAGGACAATACAATCAGAAATAGACAGAAGGAAAAGATCAAGGAAAAAAGCATAGTAACACATAGATGCAAAGACATACACATTAATACATACAGAAATCTCATAAAACACAAAACTGGAAGCCACACATAGACACAAGAACTTGTAAGGGTTAAAAAATATCCCTGACATGAGACTCTGTAGCACTATTAATAAAAACCCAGAGACAAATATTGGGGTTCATCCTGATGACCAGAAAAGCAAAGTAGCCAGCCACTGGCTCTTACCTCTACCTCAGTCTGAAAATGGCAATCCTGCCTCCAGGAATCCTCAGAATGAGACTGACTGAGAGCTGTCTCCTCCTGTTTTATATTCCTCTCTAGTGCTGGCATTAAAGGAGTGCACCAATATGGCAATCTAGTGCAGCTTATGTGATTAAATGTCTCTGTCACCACTGCTTGCTCTGTAAGGCTGACCAGAGGAGCTGTTTTACTCTCTGATCTTCAAGCAAGCTTCATTTATTAAAATACAAATGAAACATCAGTAGAAGACTTATTGGAGAAAACCTTTTTTTTTTCTTTATTTACAACTGGTATCAACTGAACTAGTTTCTAGGTTAGATATTGGCACTTGCTTTGCAGTGGGGCACCGGCAGCAGACCTGAGCAGGCCCTGTGCATTCTGGCACAATATTTCTGAATTCATATGTGTGTCTGTCTTGCTGTGGAAGACCTTGTCAATAGAAGGCCTTGATTTCTTGATTTCTTCTATCCTTTCTGGCTGTTACATTCTTCCTGCCTCCTTTTCTGTCCCCTGAGGCCTGAGTGGAAGGATAGGACAGACACACCTATTTAGAGCTGAAAATTCCAAGGTCTTTCACTCACTATATGCTGTCTGGTTGTGAGTCTCTGTATTTGTTCCCATCTACTGAAGGAAGATGCTTGTCTGATGAGGGCTGAGGGAGGCACTGATCTATAAACCTAACAGAATGTCATTGAAAGTCATTTTATTTCTACCTTCTTTTAGCAGAACGGTACAATTTGATTTTCTACCAGTGCCGTGTTTTATCTGACCTCAGATTCTCGGTTACCTGAGCAGGGTTGAGATTAAATTCCAGCTCATGGAGTGAGCCTCAGATTCAATCATACATTGGCGGGTCACCCCCACCAACTTGAACCACTATCGCACTAGGACACACAGGTCATCATTGAAGACCAAAGGCTGTGTTGCTCTTTACCTTCTACTTTGACAGCAAATGATAGGATCAAATTTACAGTGAGCTCCCCTCCTCCATTCCTGAAGACAACACTTACACTACTGTTTGATCAAAGATAAGTTGAGAACCTGTATAGAGCCTTCAAAATGACTGACTGGTGGTACTATGAGTATTTAAACCTAGAGTTAGGAACTAGTTGCTAGTAGCAAGTGTAAACTAGTTATTGTTCTTCTTAGATCATAAATAAAGCTGATTTAAGCAAACATTTCAATGAATATCTTGATAATTCATATTAGGAGAAGTTTACTTTTGCAAACTTGAAAAGAAGAAATCCTAAGTGAACAGGAAAAAATACTTTGGTCCCATTTTATACCCAGATGTCTTAAAGATAAACTGTCTTCCTTTGAACCTATTAAATATTAAGATGCTGGGACACACAGAAACAAATTTATATTTCTTTTTGCCAATAAAAATAATGCATGGACCCATAAGAGCTTTAGTTACACAATGGTTTCATTGTGAGAATAATTTCAGAAGTTTATGATTCATTGATTTCATTAAAGGTTAATAAAATAAAGCTGAGGACAGACAGTATCTTAGACACATTGAGAGGTTTTTCAAAGAGCATTGCCACTGGTTGTGATAAAGGCACAAAATATGCTGAGATCAATCAGAACTCCTCTGGCACTAAATCAACATGACTCAAACTCCAGTGGAAGTGTCCTTTGATGCTGTAAAAGTGAAATGCTGAAGGTTAGTGAAGCTCTTTTTATCCAGTGTATTTACCCTGCAAACACTAACCACCGTGTATATATCTTCTTCATCATTAAAAAATTTCTTTACTCTTTTCATGAAAGCAAAGCAAAACTTTTTTGCTGTTATTGAATTCGATTTTTCTGTGCTGTCACAAGGACTTTGTCAGACAAGCTATTCAGTTGTTGCTTATGAGAAGAACGAATTAGATTGAAAGAATCCATCTGGCCTGACTACTTCTTTCCATTTTGTTTTTAGGTTCCCATTAAGCTTGCTAGTCACTACAACAGTGGTATTTATGAAGATAGAGCACATTAAAGGTGAATCATTGTGTGCTTCAGTAAGCTGAACCAAATAAAATTACTACTTACATCCTTGGACTCCATGAAAAACATTAATCTCTTTATATTCAGACATTATTGACAATATTTACACAAATTTGAATGGTTTAATATTAATAATTAATATTAAATTATTAATACTGACATATTAATAATTTCTAATATTACATTTTAGGATAGGTTTGTATAACTTAACTTTAGCTTATTCTATTGAAACTGAATGTGTAATGAAATAAAAGTGGATAAAATAATTTACTAGAAAATATTGATGAAATATTTTGAATTATTAGCTATGGTTTTTGATAAGTAGCTTAATATTTGAAGTTTAATTCCTCTAATTAAGAAATATAGACAGCTGATGTTTACTGATTTCCTCTGTGGATCTAAGGCAAATAGTGTACTGGGAGAACCATGTAATGAGAAGGGTGGAGTCAGACCTATGTTCTATGTGTTTTTCACTTGTGTCAGCCCTGGGGGTTTAGTTTTGTTTTCACTGTTATTTCCTGCTCTCCTCACATGCTCTGTACATTATCCATTCCCACAGAACTCTACTCCATTCATAAAGGAGCCATAGGAACCTTTGATTATGTAATTGTAACACCCCATCAAAGCAGCACCATAGAGAGCCAGAACAGCAAAAACTTAGATTCAGACAAGATTTCAACTAATACGGCCTGTGGGCAGGTTGTTTACAGTTAGTTTGTTCTCATACAGGGGTAAATTATTAATTTCATAATATGTGAAATAGGAAGGGTTTTCTCTAAATAAGTTATACCCCATTCTGTACTCATTGCTTTGTATGTACGTTTGAGAGGAAAAATAATGACAGGAAATAGAGCTATCTAAATACCTGTATGGATATTTTTTCCTGGTAATGATATTTTAAACATTGAAATGGGAGAATTAAACAGACATTATTGGAAATAACACCTATTTTAAAAATGTGATTACAGCTATATAAAATATCAAGAAAAAATTTCCAGTCACTTCACATCTTTTAATGTAGGAATATAGGAGAATTCACGTTACATTCTCACATTTAATTTCTAGCTAATTTTATACCATATGAATTATAGAGATGTGGTTTTCACTAGGACTTGGGCATGTGTATGTATGTGTCTTTTTGTGTGTGTTCTATTAAGATACATATAATAAAAGGTTAACACTGATGGCGTTAAATAATTTTTTCACCCAAAGAAACTCTGCACTTAGTTCTCAGAAAAGCTAACTTTAAATCAGAGTATTTTTCATACAGTTTAAATGTTTCAGAGAAATTATCATCCATAACAATTATTTCCTAATGCCATGAAAAATAGTTGTGACATTGTATTTAATATAATCAGCTTCCTCCACTGTGAACCATAGTAAATTAATAAAAGGACACAGAAAGTTCACCACTTTTACTGTGGTATTTACTGTTATTAAGTGAAAATGCTGGCTATTATGCATTACAAATGCTATCCCTGCAGCTGGAGAGGTGGAACAGTAGTTAAAAGCACTTGCAGAGAACTTGGTTTGAGTTCCTGGCACCTACAACGATGTTCAGAACTGTAGCTACAGTTCCTGGAATTACTGCACACTCTTCTGGCCTCCACATGAACCATGCAAACATGTGATACATTTATATACTTGCAGGCAAACATATCTGCACACCACAAAAATAAATAAATCATTTATAAAAACTGTCAATAAATGATATATCTTATTTTCTGTTTTCAATCTTATTTCTTGCTACTAGGGATTACATACTTAGAGTGATTATCATATCCAAACCCTTACAATTTGTCTTAAAATAGGTCATTTTCTTTCAGTAGGTATGAAGAGTACATGATCATTTGGCTTAGATTGCAGTTAGTTAACTGACATTTCTGTAAACTAACATTCATTTATAGGAACCCTACCTACCTTGAAATGTGATGGATGGCATATAATGATATCCTGCAAATATTTGATTAAATCCCAACTACTATTTTAGAGACTCAGCCATCACAAGTTGCCCACTGGTCATTTAGCTAATGCTAACTGCAAGCATTAAGTCTGGCTCTGTTATTTTATCACTCTGTCTCCCCAAATTATATATGTAGTAGGTTGGTTAGCTGCATATAGGAACCAGTAGTAATGTGGAATACTACTCTATTTTAGTTAAGATTTCCACTTTCTTAAAAAAAATTGTTAAAATTAATGGGTTTCATGTTCTCTTCTGATAGGTTTCAGACTCAGTAATATCTGTTCTAGTTTGTGTCTCTAAATAGTCTTCTTACAACAATCACATAATTGCATACAAAAATGCTATCAGATATACTCATCCCATAAAGGATAGAAAAACAGATTGTGTTCAACATCTAAGAAAATACTATGAAAATTAGCATTTTTTCAAAATGTACTACTTCCATTTAACATTTTGCTCAAATGCTCATTTGTTAGTCTTTTTATTTTTTTCTTGATCGTACAATGAGGTGCTAAGGTCTCTTGATTAATTGAAATGCAAGTCTTTACCACCAATTTTTTAGTGATATTTTTCTAGTTTGTCTAGTTTTATGTTTATTTGTGTGATATGACATCTTGTAATGTGATATCTTTTATTCTGTATCTAAGATTGAATTACTCAGGTACATAAATTTTTATATATATTTATGTTGTTCATTATTTTGCTATAAACTTTGTGTAATAAATTTTCTACTAATTTTAAATTCTTATTTACCATGTACTTGCTGAAAAAATTACTCAATGATGTCTTCTAAGATGTTATATGTGTTTGTGTCACAAGGATGTTCTGGGTTCATAATGACAGGCCTTCAAGAAGATTGATTCTACATTTGATGGGATGTCTCTGAGAGTAATGGTGTTTGTCATCAACCCTAATAATGAGTTCAATTCCTTGGACTTATAATGTGGAAGGAGAGATCTGACTTTCCCAGTTTTCCTCTTATATATGAAGCAGTGGAGGATGTGCATGAATGTGAGTATGCATGCACACACATAGACACACAGAGGAACATACAAATAAGTAAATAAAATATGCACACAAATATATATTTTAAAAGAGCATTCTAAATATTGCATTTTATCATATAAATATAATGAGTAATTGAATTGCTTAATACATATAGAATATATTACAAATGTTCAAGTTAATTTTAAAGTACACACAATACTATAAAATTAAAATAAATTTTGGAAGTTTACTTGTAGCGCTTCAGTCTACAGCAATAAAATTCTAAAAGTCACATGACCATCAGAGAGACATTTATCCATTATTCAAGGTTAGGTTCCTATTATATTATATCTTGTGAATGGAGGCAGATTTACTGAGATTATTCTTAAAATGAATCATTCAGAAACTTTCCATTAATAAAAACAGTTTAATTCACTTTCTTTGTTTAAGATTCTGGTTCCTTTGATGCACTATGGTTATTTTATTCAATATTTCTTTCCAATTTTATAAAGTCATACAGTGCAGCATTGCCACTGTTAAGTCTCAGTGTCTGTAAATTGTTAGAATTTATATTATGTTATTATTTGTATTATATATTTATATAATAATTATGTAACACAACATGTAAAATATATAATAATATAGGTTTTAAATGTCTCTCAGTCCTTAATATCATTGGGGGTGGTGAACTTTTGAGGGTTACCATAGTTTGTGGAAGTTAGATCACAGAGCCCATGTTCAACAATGATGAGTAGGATCCTCACATTTCTCTTTCATAGTGTGTTTTCTATTCAGGAAAATGTGAGGTAGTTTCTCCACCACAGGCTTCTAGCATAAGAGGCATCTGGGGCACATCTGTAAAACCATGTAACCTGTTTAAGAACTATAAACAACCAAACTCTGTGTCAAGCCAATTCTTTCTTCATAGTTTTATTTTCAGTTAATAGTCATTACAGAAGTAGGCAGTAGAATGAACCAATTACTGTCACCTGAAGCACTGAAATACTGAAAGTGTATTAAATTACATGAAATTGTTAAATTCTACATGAATAGAAAGAAGACAATGTTTTTTTTTCTTCTCAAGTTATTTATTTCTATCTACTTTCTATGGTATGTTGCTTTTTTATATGAAATAGTGACTTAGGAAATATCTTTCCTCTTCCTGCCTGTAAGTGATTTAAAGTTGACCCAATTTACAACAGAAACAACAACATTTTCCCTTTACATTGAGGGAGACATGAACATATCACCAAATTTTCTTTTAATTTTCCTTTAGAGATGTTTGTTGAGCATTTTATTTTTGCTGTGTCTACTCGCTAATGCAATTTTGGCTTCTCAGTTCAGCAATACTACATCTGCCCCAAAACTCAGAACAATTACTCTGCTAAGTCTCCAATGAACTGTTATCATGAAAGAGGTGAGTATAATATGAACCATTCTTAAATCTGACTTCATATTTAGCAATATAGATTTTCCCTTTCTTAAAATGACTAGTAATCTTTATTTTGAAACCATCATCCGCCATTTATCCATCTGTCTTATGGGAACTGTTCAACTGTGTCTATCCTGCCACATAAACCTCATTAGCTCTCCATGTCCCAGGCATGTTTCTAAAGTAGTCCATACCGGGTGACACTCACACATTACACAAGCTCAGCTGCCAGCATAAGATTCAGCCTCAACCTCCTCTGAATTACAAGTTCTGTGTGCTGATCTTGAGAAATCTTCTCCAAAGATTTTTGCCTCATTAACACTGTTCTCTGATCTTTTCTTAACTAGAGCTAATTTGACAGTCTAAGGCAACAAGTATCAATCACCTCAGTAAAGCAGAAATTTTACTAGAAGCCATGGTTCCTTGTTAATCACGGTCAGGTCTTTAGCTCCTTCTGACCATACATCACAGATTCTTGAGAAAAATTTCATACAAATGACCCTGAGGGTGCCTTTAAGGGACTCATACTCTTCCCTTTATAACTTCACGAGACAGGATCTAAACTTCTGTACTTCTCACAGTGTTATCTTCTAAGTTCCCACAGCATCATTAAACAGTCATTAAACATTCAGTGACTTCTCCAGTACAAATTCTATCACACTACTCTCGCAAACACCTATTCATGTCTGTCACATACTCCATCCGGGTAACAATTTCTGTCTTAGGTTTTCTATTGCAATGAGAAAATGCCATGATCAAAATTCCTTAGTGAGAAAGGGTTTATTACAGGCTTACAGTTCCACATCACAGTCCATCATAAAAGAAAAGCATAGTAGGAACTAAATGCAACAATCCAAACAGATTCAGAGGGCAATGAGGGGGTGCCAGTTGCCGGCTTGATTTTGATGGGTTCTTAGCCTCGAATCATCAGCCCCAAGAGTGGCACTGTCTACCGTGAACTGGGCCCTCCCACATCGATCATAAAGTAAAACAATTTACTACAGCTTAGCCTACAGGTCAATCTTTTGGGGGTAATTTTTTTTCTATTGATGATCTCGCTGACTTGCATGTGACTTTCTTCTATTAAATTGGTGGGTGTTCTAATATCCAGGAGAGAATATTTCTCACCTAGTGTCCATTCTTCAATATTAAAAGCCATGCTCTTTGTTTTTCTTCACACAGAAAAATATTTATTAGTTGATAATGGCTTGTGAGAAGAGGGATTTTCAGAGAGGTATGACCTTAATGAGGGCTTAAGAGACTGGTGATATTTCATAGGACTATAAGTTACTAGCTCACATATGAATGTTTGCATATATTAAGATAAACATAAATGAGAAAGAAAAGTTCTCATTTTCAAATAAGTAACTTTAATTAAAGGAAGTAAACTCTCCACTGTTGTTTTACCTGGTTTTGTTTTATGGGATATTCACAACTAAAATTAAGGTCATAAAAATGTTTAAAAGATATCTATGATTCTCCGGATCTCTCATCCTTTTGCAACATGTAGTACAGATGTTTTTAGTGAGTTTTAATAGAGATGGTCTCTGAAATGATGCCTGTGTTATGCTTTATTGTTTAAAAGCCAAAAAGAAATGTAGTTTTATCATAAACACAATATATCCAAATGATCTGCAGAAGAAATGTACTCTTTAATTAATCTAAAATTTAAGTAGACTGAACTTGACAGAGAAGACAATGATCCAAAAAAGACACTTGAAGATTACGTTACCTTATCTGATTTGATTTCAAATTCTAATATTCATATTTTAATTTTAGAGAGTGAGACAACTGAAAAATTGAACCTCACATGTATTGAATAAACAGGAAAACACATGAATGAATGACTAACTTGTTTTCAACAAACATTTTACAAAAATTTTTTTCACTTAGTATTTTCCCTAAGGATGTTATTTCTTTTGTCAAAAGTAAAAAATGAAGAAACAAGATTTAACCAAGGTCAACAGAAAATTGCTGTTTACTAATTTAAAAGTTCTTATAAATTAACAACAATTTTTATTTTGTCTATTACCAGTGTAGATTCTCTGGAAACTCAGCCATAGGAGAACTTTTATCATCATGCCAAATTCTGAAAATAAAATATTTTTGCAATTTTCCTTGCCATTCCTTTAGGAAGAACTGAAATATGTAGAAAATACTTCCCCTGTAATACTGCCAGAAGCAGTGTATAATTCCAACTACAACAGGAGTTAGCTTGCTATGACGATAGCCAGAAAACCATTTTTGCACATCAGACTTCACCTCCTGAAAGGACATTTTATGAACTGACACTATAGTGTGTCCCTCTGCAATTTTGTTTAGATACTATCAAGGTAAGTACTGTGCCCTACTTTTCTCAGTCAAATCACTGTAATCAAACCAGTGAGGTAATGCTGGTAGTAGAACATTCCTGCTTTCGGCTTTCATTCAAATGTAACAGCCTTGCTGGCATGACTTCTATAGCAACTTCATATTCATTTCAGGGACAGTCAACCATTTTATTGTGAATAATCCAATTTTTACACTGGTGTGTAGAGAAAAGAAATATTGGAATTCCCAAAACCTTACAATGATCATTCAAACATCAATGTTTCAACTATTAATTTAATCAATATCATAAGTCAGAAAGAAAATTGAAGTTCAAATTCCCCAAAAATATGTGCAACTCTTAAATATTTTAAAATAAATAAAATAATCACAACCATGAAAGTAAATATCCATAGCATTTTTGGTACAGCCATCCACAAAGAAAAATAAAAGAACATATCATTTTATTATTTGATAAGATTTTATGGCTATAGCTTTTGATATTCTTAAAAGACACAATTACACAGAAAACCCCATGTTCCTATTACTCTTAAAATCTTTTGACTCCTCTTCCTTCATGATACCTGAGCCCTAACTGCATGGGTCATAATGTAAATGTCAGATCTGAATTGGCTCAGGGTCTCTGCAATTGGATTGGTTGTAGTTTTCTCAAATGTAATAAAAATTATTGAAAAAAAGTCCATTATTAAAGAGAGCAAATAGAAATATATCAGGGTGAGGGCAGGAAAGGGAAAAGGGGATACTATATAATTATACTATAATATAAAAAATTTAGAAAATAATTACAATAGGTATAGTTAAATATCCAGCATCTATAGCTAGAAGTTCAGGACTGTTTTTGGTTACCCGAGGACTTTTTGGAGTCAATGAGAAGTTTAGAATTCTTTCCTGGATCTCTAAAGAAGGTCGTAGCTATTTCCTTCTGATTGCCCTGAATCCCTATAGTTCAGAAGAGGAGCTATCTGGTTCTGGATTTATGTTTTTTGGAATATTTAGAAATAGTCTTGACTTCATTACTCACTGCTTAAATTATTGGAATTGTTTAAATTATTTGTATCCACTGTGTAATGCTTTTGTTGCTAGTTCCTGGGCAGGCAGGGGACAGCGGGTCCCAAAATAGCCATTCCCAGGCGGGGTGGGCGCCTGAGACCATGATGGCATGTCTCCATGTGTCTGTGGGTCCCGAACAGCTTGCTGCGGGGTCCAGACCATGCAGCAGGTCCCCAATGGTTCCAGCCATGTGGCAGCAGAGGCGGGCCTGCGAGAGAGAGAGAGGCAGATACACCATGCAGAGTAAAGTTAAACATTTATTAGGTGGGTTATTGAGGGGAAGGAAAAAGGGGAGAGGGGGGAGAGATAGATAGATAGAGGGAGACAGAGAGAGAGAGAGAGGAATAAAGAGAGAGGGGAGAGGAAGAGAGAGGGGAGTCTGCAGCTGCCTCCTTGAGAGGGGAACAGAGACAGAGAGAAAAACGGGGGTCTGAGGCTGCAGGCAGGAAGGAGTGGGTGTGGCTCGTCTCTTAAAGAGACAGAACAATCATTACACCCTGAGTCTGATTTTCTTAAATCATATGATTTTAGTAATCTTCCCCTTCTTTTTCATTTTGCAGTCTTTGGGGAAACATGTTTTTATCCCATTGGAATCTGCTTAAGGGCTCCATTTTCATCTCAAATTTTATTACTGTCTGATAGATATTTTAAGGTCCTGGGTAAGAAGAATTAATATTACAAGACTGTGAATCTGACCAAAACTAATCTACAGATTATAGTACATTCCTGTAAAAAGTCTAGTGACAGTCTGGACTAGAAAGAATTCCAAATTTACATGAAAAAAACAAGTGACTATGGAGAGTCAAAATAATACTTAGTGGAAAGTACAATACTGGAGGTGTCACTATACTTGACCAAGAATAATACCATCAAATTACAGCAATCAAGACAGTCTATTATTGGTACAAAACCAGACATCTAAATTGATGAAACTGAGTGCAGAAAGCAAAACTAAAGCAGATATAGCCTTGTCCCTTTATGTAAATAAATATGTCAAAAATATATACTGGAAAAAAGTCATTCTAATCAAAACTATATATGGGGAAATACTGATATTTTTCTAACATCAGAATGGTTTTTATCAAGAAAGCAAATGACAAGAAATTCATGTGAAAATATGTAACATGAATTACCCTTATTTACTGTTGTTGTGAGTGTACACCGGTATAGCCACTATAGGAATAAGCATGGTGCTATAACCAGAATATATGTTACCCATCTATATCACTGGGGTGTTTAGGCCATATTTCTAAATTTCTATGTCTCTAAAGCCATAGGCCACACCTGAGATGGTCAAGTAAACTTTCCGACAGGCTTTCACTACCTAACAAAAAGTCAAGATGTTGTTTGGCTCCTTTGTAATTTGGAGGATGCCTGATAGAGATGCTAATTCTAGCCTATGTGACAGCTAGCATAGAGAGCAGATAGGTAGATGTGGACTTGACTAAAATCATTCACCTGGTTACCTAGGAAACAGAATGCTAATGTATTTACCCTTCAGTTTATGTTTTGGTACAAAAGCTGTTTGGAGCATAAAGCAAGAGGAATTCTTTAGGATGTGAACTCAGGATTTCATGAGGGATCTCTCAGAATCTCCCTCCGGATGAAGCTATGTGAGTTGTATCTTTATTCCCGTGCCTCCACGCCAATCCAGAGAGAGACCATTTATGTTGAGGTCTGGCCGAGAGACTTAATTTAGGGTCCGGGCTAGCACCGGACCCCGACAGTGTTCATACACTCTAAAGACATTTTACCTTATGAAAGAGCTGAACATCCACTTCCGCTGTTGCTGCATTCACAATATTCATGGAGTGTAAACAGCCTAGGTACCCATCAAAAGCTGAATGGATTATGAAAATGCACTACCAACATATAAAGGCATTGTCTTCAGTTGTAACTAACCAAAAACACATGGAATTTGAAGAAAATTTGTAATACTGATGGGGAGACCTAGACCCCTGAATAAAACACCACTTGCCTGCACCCAAACCTTTTCCTAGTGCTAGGGTTACCTGAGTATAACCATTACTATCTGTTTACATGGAGTCTAAATGCAAATCTCTTCAGGCTTTTTGCCAGCTAAGGCATCCTCCTAACCCATTGATTTTTTTCTCTTATTCTTTTTTATTACTACACATTCAAAGACACAAAGTTTCACCTATATCCATAGAAAATAAAGGGGCTATTTTAGTTGTAGCTAAATACTAAATAAAGTGAGTTTTCAGTAAACAAGATTCTTAGAAAAGACATATTATGCTAATATAAACACATACTAAATCATTAGGGTTTGACTTGATATAATGGATATTTGGTCATCTCAAAGACAGAGCAGACATCGACAGTAGAATATAGGAAATTAGACAAGGACAGCAAACACAAAGATATTCAGTATGTTTATCTTCCATGACCTGCTGGAAAACTCATGAAGTAGAGGCGTAGGACAGGTGTGTCCCAGGATAAAGAATTGAATAAACAAAGAGAGTTACTAGGATAGGGAAGAAAAGCACAAACTCATTTTGAAATAACTAAAGCTAAAAGTGTCAAACAACCAGTTATTTTTATTTGTAAAATTCAGCTGAATACATCACAAATTTGTTTCTCTCAAAACTGTATAACCAAGCAAGGCCTCACATGGCGGGATAGGAACACCAAACCAGCCACAAAGCCTTCAACTTACACTTTGTCCTACTTGCAGAATGTTCTGTGACTGGAGACTAGGAGAATCATCATCAAAGAGACCAGAGAGACTTCATCCAGTAACTGATGGGAACAGAACCAGCCAAACATTAGGCATAGCTCAGAGAGTCCTGTGAAGGTTGGAGAGGATGGATCAGAAGAACCAGAGTGTTCAGGGATACCAGGTGAATATGGCCCAGAGAATCAATTGGAATTGCAGGAATCAGGGAGCCTTCAAGGGTTTGACCTAGGTCTTCTGCATATATATTACGGCTGAGTACTTTGTGTTCTTGTGAGATGCCTAACAGTGGGAGCAGAGGTGTCTCTGACTATTGCTTACATGTTTGACACTATTGCTGGGTTGCCTCATCCAGCTCTGATGTGACAATATGTGCCTGGTCTTATCTTAGCATGTTATAGCATGTTTGCTTGGCATCCCTGAAAGGTCCACTATTTTTCTGAGGGGAGATTGGAGGTGGGTTGGATCTGGGGAAGAGGAGGAAGTGTGTAGGGATTAGGGGAAGAGAGAGGAAAATTTTCAGTCAGGATGTAATATATGAAAGAAAAATTTAAAAAGTGCCCTGCTATCTTATTAAACAGACATAGATTATGAATTTTTGATGATGTTTGTCAGTTCTTTATTATTCTCTTAGTCTATATGTTTTTATACATTAGATTAAAGATATCTTCATTTTCATTTTATAAGAATAAGGATGCATGATATCTGCAATACTCTATCTATAGAAACAAAACTAAAATAAATTAGAAAATATGTGTAAGACATATGATTTTCCCTTATGTTGAAACTTTATTAGACTATTACACAAACTATTCATGTTTAACTAAGTATGAGGAATTATTTGACATGTTTCATCAACTAATGAGCTAATGATATTGGCATTACATCTTAGTACTTTTAGCAGTCAGCAAATATGCTGAACTGTTCATCTGGAAATATTTTGAAGTGTTCAAAGTTCACACAAAGCATTAATGGAAATATTTCCAATATAGTATTTCTTAACTTGAATATGTTATTTAAAGTTTTAGCAATCTCTTTGGTCAAGAAATAAAATTATTTGAAAGTGTATGAGTTAATTCATTCTTAGACAAACCAGTTTACTTTCAAAAGAACTGGCAATTTTTCACACTGAATTTGCACATGGTATATGTCATGCATGTCTCTTGCTAAGGTTTCTGCTTGTCTGGCAAGTTTGGATGAATATTTAGCTATTTAACAAGGGCTTGTCACTACAGCTAAAGAAAAGGTTAAGAGAAAGGAAGTTGTTCTACAAGACAGCAAGCCACATGTTGTGTTGTATTTAATGATGTTCATTATTGGAATCTGTGCTGGTTTCAATAGAATGGCCCCCATAGGCTCATGTATTTGAATATTTGGCCATTAGGGTGTGGTGATAATTGACAGAGATTAGGAGGTATGGCCTTGTTGGAAGACATGTATCACTAGGTGTGGGATAAGTGGTTTCAGAAGATCAATCCAGACTCACTGTCCCCATTTTAATTATGCCAACAGATCTGGATATAGAATTCTCAACTACCATGTCTACCTGTGTATCGTCTTGCTCCTCGCCATGAGGATAATGAGCCAAATCTGTGAAGATGTAAACAAGCCTCAATTCAAAATGAGTGGTTAAGGACATGGTGTCTCTTCACAATAATGGGACACTAAGACAGTATCTTTTAAAGTACTTGTATATAGCTAAATGGAAGAAAGTATTTTAGAAAACCATTCTAAATTCATTAGGTTATTATTTAAAAAGAATTAATAATTATTTTTAAAAATATCACTTCTAATTATAATTGAAAAATATTTTATCAGAAGTCAGATTCTTTCATAGATTGTAGCTGAATATTTTGATCTAATACAAGAGCAAATCCTATCTGAAAGCTCACAGAAATGAACAAACACAAATTATAGAAATTACCTAATATTGGGAAATGATCAAGAATTAATAGGTTTGTCAAAACTTGCACACAGTATAGAGTGGGATCATAGAGACATATGAATTTACTATATTTTATGATGATATTAACTCATTATGAAGTGTCAAGTAAGAGTAGAGTAGAATCACAGAACGAAAAATATCTAAAAAAAAATCCTGATGTGGGATTCCCCTCTGTATCTGGTGAATACCATTGGTTAATAAAGAAGCTGGCTTGGCCTGATAAGGTAGAACAGAGCTAGGCTGGGAAAACTAAACCGAATGCTGGGAGAAGAAAGGCAGAGTCAGAAGAGAAGCCATGTACCTGCCGCCAGTGACAGATATGTTGAAACATTGCCGGTAGGTCACGAGCCTCGTGGTAAAAAATAAAATAATGGAGATGGGTTAATTCTAGATGTAAGATCTAGCTAGTGATGGGATTAAGTAATTGGCCAAACAGTGATTTAAATAATATAGTTTCTGTGTGATTATTTTGGGCTGAGTAGCCAGAAAATAACAAGTGGCCTCCTACAACAAACTGGTGCTCTAACGTCTGCTGACTACATCCACACAAAACCTCCAAAAGCTTGTAAAGGAAATCTAGGCTCAGAAAAACAAAGTTTAGCTTAATTTTTTTTTTGGGGGGGAGGCTGGCACCATGCAGCAGCTCCCTTGAGAGAGGTTTTCCTGGTTCAGAGGGGGAAAAAAGACAAAAAAAAGCCACACGGTTTTGAAATGCCAGTTTTCTGTGCCATGCTGCCAGCATGACCTCTGGCTCTTTAAGGAGGTTGAGAATTTAAATGGGGTTTTTGAAGAGAGTGCTACTACTTGCTTAATGGAAACATAGAATGGCTGTGTGCCTAAAGATGGGACTGTGAACATGGCTCCAGATGCAGCAAACAGCTCCACCATGCTAGACTGGGCAGAGCAAGCAGGCAGGGCCCTGTTTGCCCTTACAAGACTGCTGCTTAGGCTTTTAAGATGTGCTTAGCCCTGGTCAGAAAAGGATTATGGATACACAATAAGGACGGATTCAGACATAAAAGCTCTCTAAATGAGATACTGTGTGTTTAAAAAAAATGTATGTAGGCTTGGGAGAGAGAAGAAAAAGAGTGTAGGGAGTTATAAAAGGAAGTAAATAGTTTATAAAAAAAACAAAGTCTTTAAAGAGACAGAGTAAATTTGTAAAAAGTAAAAGGAATAAAGAAAAATAAACCAAATAAGATGGAGTATATATAATCTCTGAAACTGAGTTTTTTTAAAAAAAAGAAAAGAAAAGAAAAAAATGGAGTATACGTGGAGAGTCTGAATTATGTATACTATTGTGTTTTCTTTAAATTTTTGACTGCAGAGAGACATTTGATTTGGGGGACTGCTAAACTAAGCCAACATATATGTTTTAAAGGTTTCGTGTCTTCAAAGTTTGAGTCTATGGATATGTTGCTTTGGAAAAGAGATTTTTCTTTTGTTTCCACAGAGGATGAAAACTTGTGGAATCCACTCAGACTAATGTGGTTTGATGGACCAAGACCACCCTGAAAGTTCACTGTGAAAACCCCTCAAAAATTACTTCACCAATCAGGAAGCAGTTTGGAGAGAACTATGGCCAAGTTCCCAAATATTGTTTGTAAATTTTTTTTTACATTTAAATGGGGATATGTTATAGAGATTTGCTTTGGTATGGATCTTGGTTTATTGATACAAATTTATGGTCAGTTTTGTTATATGGTATATATGTATTTCTGTTCTTGATTAATTTATTGTGTTTGTATAGCTCATTTAAAAATATAATGCATAATTAAGAAATATAGGTTAATAGAGAGTCATCTATAATAGTCAAGCTTGTAGTCATGTTAATTAAGTTTTCTAGATATAGAGAGATATATTTCAGTTAGATAGACATTTTAAAAATCTTTTAGAGACCTACAGAATATGGCACTTAAAATATTTTAATAACTTAGGATTTTCATGACAGTGAGTCACAGCTGCTCCTGGCAGCACCAGTTACTTCTAGAGGAAAATGGACATCAAAGAGGCTCCTTATGGAATTGGTTAGGCATTTGACCAAAAAACTGTTCTTGCCTGGACTTCTTGATGAACTGGACATGCAGGACTTGCAGAGAAATGACTGCTGAACTTGCCTAAATGTGTCATAATTTTTCGGGGTTCCTACCTCATAAAGAGTCTGCTAGGCTTTCTGCAAGATACGAAAGAATGTGACTGACAAACTCCCAATACTGGCAAAACTATCTAAGAAATTTCCTGCCTATCAGAAAAGTCTTCTGGATACTATGGGCCTGTAGGCTGAATATGGATGCCCCAATGGTCCAGAAGAATTTTGTGTGAGTTCCAGGCATCAAAATGTTTCTGTCATTTCTTGAGTTTTGGAAGTTGTTTACAATGCACTTCCTGTTTACTTATGTAATACTATATTCTTCTGGAGTCTTTGATGGAGTTGAAGAATAGATATAGTTTTTCTTATTCATAATAAAAGATAATATACATATATAGTAACTATAATTCTTGCTTGATAACTGTTTTGTTATACGTAATTTTACTGTGTTAAAGTTAAAACCTTCCTTTTACATTTAAACAGAAAAGGGAGGTGATGTGAAATTCCCCTCTGTATGCTGTGAATACCATTGGTTAATAATGAAGCTGACTTGGCCTGATAGGGTAGAACAGAGCTAGATAGGGAAAACTAAACTTAATGCTGGGAAAAAGAATGTGGAGTCAGGAAAAAAGCCATGGAGCTGCTGCCAGAGACAGACATGCTGAAACGATACAAGTAGCCACTGCCACGTGGTGATATACAGATTAATGGGTTAAAATAATATGTAGGAGTTAACTAATAAGAAACTAGAGCTAATGGTCTAAGCAGTGATTTAATTAATACAGTTTCTATGTGGTTATTTCAGGAGTCTTGGCAGCCAGTAAATGAACAAGTAGCCTTCCTACAACTCAATCACAAACTTAAAAGCAAACAAAAACGAAAAGCATCAAACAAATAAAAGCCACAAATGACAGGCAGGAATCTACAAAAGTGGATACAATTCGAATCCAATGCTGTTGAGATAGCATAGCAGCCAGAAGTACTGGCTACTCTTCCAGACTAATGGGGATCCCTCATGGTAGCAAACAATTATTTGTAAATACAGATCCTGGGTAAACAATGGCATTTTCTGTCCTCTGTGGGCACTACATTACACACATCCACCTAGGCAAACACTAATACACATTAAATACAAATATACAAAATCTAAAAACCATCCAAGTCCAAACACAGTACGATTATATCTGGATGCTTTAACATTCAAAATTACTTAAATGAGATTAAAAATTACGAGAGAACACTGTTGTCTACAGAAAATAGCTATGAATGCAGACATTGGTGGAAGAGAACCTTTGGAAATGTGACAGCAAATATTGACAATAAACAATGAAGCAATAAAACAAAAAAATTGCTTAATAAAGCAAAAGTATTATCAGGGAAATAGAGACTGCAAGCATAAAATCATGTTCAGTTCATGAGTATGACTTCAGCCTCAGCATAGCTTCTAATTAATAAAGTTGTAAATTCTATTAATCAAAGTTTGAAAAACCAAAGTGTTGAATTAGTCATTTCAATAAATATATAACATAAGTGGTAATTAATTTCTCTCATCATTGCATAGAAAATTTCATGAAAATAAATAGAGTTTTAAGAAACATTTCAACTAATTTATCATTTTGAGGATTTTATCACATTACTTTGTATCTTCTTATCACATTACTTTGTATCTGTAAACATCCCTTATTTCTTCTTTATTCATTGAGTTAGAATATGTGCTAATGTAGATTGTGTTTGTTTCATATAATGTGCCTATATGTCTACAGTAATATATTTGAAAGTAAGCTATCTGGAAAATCCTCAACAATTTGTATAGTATATAACAACTAAAGAAAAATAGTACAAATGATAGAAATTATTTAACTGACAGTCATTTAAACAATCAATTTTGATATTTTAAATAAGAAATTAAACAATAATTTCTAAAATTTTTAAATCTTAAATATTTTCACCAGAAAGTATAAAATTCTCAAATAAGTGCCATTTAAAATTTCAAAGGGAAAGCACAGAACTCACAAAAAGTGGGACTGCAACAGTAAAAAATGAGAGGAAAAGCAAACTAAAAATAGTAACTTAAAATATACCATTGCATAATGTTTCCATGGTGCTACCATGGTACCAAGAAATAATTTAGCTGAGATGCTGGCCACTAGAATTGACTATGTGTTAAGTGTAGACATTGGTGTTTTAATATAGATATCTCTACTCTCCCCAGAGCTGTTTGTTTGGGGGATTTCCTTTCCAAAGCACAGGAAAGAAGCAAGACATCCATCATACATACATACATACATGCATACACACACCCATATACACACAGGTTTTTTTATTTAGTGTTTTCTCATACAATACAGCCATATATACCCCTATCATAACCTTCCCTCCTCCTTTTTCCCCAGAACTACTTCTCCTTTCCTTTCAGAAAAAAAGGACTCCCAGGTATATCAACTAAACACTGTATAATAAGATGAAAAATGTATATCAACTAAACACTGTATAATAAGATGCAAAATGTCTCATATCAAGGCTGAAGGAGGCAACCCAATAGAAGGAGATAGGTCCCAAAATTAGGCAAAAAGTCAGAGTCACCTCTACCCCCTCTGTTAGGAGACCCTAAAATTCCCAAGATAAGTAAGTACAACCTACTTATAGAAGACCTCGGTCTGATCCAGGCAGGCTCTGTGATTGCTCCTTCAGTCTCCACGAGGCCCTCTGAGGCTCTGTGTGTGTGCTCTGTGGGCATTATACTCTTAGTGTGTTTGACTATTTAAATTCTACGATCCTTCCATCCTTTTTTCCGCTGGCTTCTCTAGGCTCCTCCTAATGTCTGGCTGTGAGATTCTGCATCTGCTCCCATCAGGCACCAGTGGAGGATGGAGGAAGCTCTGATGATGATTGGGTCAGGCATCAACTTATGAGAGCAGCAGAATATGAGTAGAAACCATTTCATTGACTTTTACTTTTTCTTTCTTTTTTTTTCTAGTTGTGTTTCGGTTGATATTCCAGTCACAGCAGTGGAAGCCTTGCCTGGTCAGTTCTAAGTATATATCTTAGTCTTAGAGATGAATTTTTGCTCTGTTAGCACCCTCTTTCATTATAAGTGAGCTAGCATGTATATTCTAAAACTAACTGTAGATTGATCTAGACACATGAGTGTTATAGAGAGGCTGCTTGTTCAATTCCCAGCCTCCCAGTCTCTTGAAATAATCACACAGAAACAATATTAACTAAATCACTGCTTGGTAAATCACTTAATTATATTGCTATCTAGTTCCTACATCTAGAATTAACCCATTTCCATTCTTTTATATTTTACCATAAAGCTCATGGCCTACCAGCAAGGTTCCAGCTGGCAGCTCACGTCTTTCCCCTCTGGCAGCTCCATGACATCTCTAAACTCTGCCTTCCTTCTCCCAGGATTCAGTTTAGTTTTCCCTGCCTAGCTCTACTCTGTTGCCCTATCACAGGCCAAGACAGTTTCTTTATTCATTAACTAATAAAGGCAACACATATACAGAAGGACCTCCTACACCACATGAGTAACAGGAAACAAATTTCTTTATGAGCCATGTTAGATGTTAACTACATAAATAGATTTTTAGCCTCTAAGATATACTATGGTAACAAACACCTTCAACTATAAAATCCATTTTACCATACTCTTTCTAGCCACTTTTTTTGCAGTCACCATTTTCTGGCTTCTATGATGTCAACCATTTATACTACACATACTACATACTACACACAACCTGATTTTCTACCTAACACAAGCTTCATTATCTTAAAAATTATAAGAATAAAAAAGGAAGGAAGAAGGAAGTAAAAAGAGAGGAAGAAAGAAATGTGAAACAATGAAAGAAAGAAAGAGAGAGAGAGAGAGAGAGAAAGAGAAAGAAAGAGAGAAAAAAGACTAGAACTAGATGGAAAGAATAAGGTTGGCTGGAATGGAAGAACGGTGAGTAAGGAGAATGTTGGGTTGAATGTAATCACAGTAAATTATATACAAATACAATATCAAAAATAAATAAGTAAAAATTTATTAAAAGTGTGAGAGTTCAGATTCAAGGAGACAAAGAAACTAGTGAAGGACTTGTGTGCAGCCTTAATTATCTGCTCAGAACAAGGAAAATGGACTGCTAAAACACTCTACTTACTTAGAGTAAGTGTATATGTGATCTGTGAATTCTACCAAGAGTCCTTTAGTGAATAGGGTGATCAGTTGTCAAGGAATATTCCCAACATCAACACTGGACTCAAAGCACATGAGTGTACATATGAAATTGAAAGTGTCACATACAGAAATACACACATCCATACACATGTTGCCCAATATATGTTTATGCAATAAAGATGCATCTTTGCCAAAGTGCCTTCTGATTGGTTTAATAAACAGCTGAATAGTCAGCAGCTAGACAGGAAGAAGTTAGGTGCGACTTCTGGGGGCAGACAGCATTCTGCGAAGAAAAAAGAAAAAAAGGCAAAGTCACCAGCCAGATGCAGAGGAACAGGACTTGAAGGAGGTGGGATAACAGCCACAAGATATGTAGTGGGACCTAGATAGAAATGGGTTAATTTAAGTTATAATAACTACTTAAAAACAAACCCAAGCTGGAGACCAATCTTTCATAATAATATATCTCTCTGTCGTGGTTTGCAAGCTAGCTGGTGGGATGAAGAAAGACTGATTTCACACACACATACAAACACACACACACACACACACACACAGAGAGAGAGAGAGAGAGAGAGAGAGAGAGAGAGAGAGAGAGAGAGAGTGTAACTAAATAAATACAGACAATCAAATTAAGCATTACAGAGAAAATGAAGAGGTTTCTTGGACATTACGTATTTTCTTCCTGTTAATCATGGAATTTTCAATAACCTTAAAATGACCAATGTAGAGGATGGCCCAGGCTTTGTTATCCTTATGCTAAACAACTTGTGATCATATTGGTATGTGTGTGTGTGTGTGGTATTTTAAAGCATTTTTATATTTACATTATTTAGTAACACAATGTGTCATCTATGGAAAATGTAAGGAAGTTTAAATATTTAAAAGACTTGAACTCAAATTACTTTTAAAATAAATGCTAAGGTGAACTTTAAATTTACAAATAAATTAACAAAAAATCTATAAAGAACTTAATTTGAATTTTGAAGATTTTAAACATAATAAACACAAACCTATCTCTTTCTAACACTAACCCTTGTAGATAAACTTTGGATTCCATTAGTTATTTACAATTTATTTAAAGTTGAAGTACATCCCCAGCTTCTAGCTTTCGTTTATTTACTATGACATGACATCTAAATTTTCAGCCATACGATAGAGAGCATTATTTCTTAAAGAGATAGTCATTTTCAAGCAATGAGGGAAAAAATAAGCACTTCAGAGTTGATGACTTAGCATTCAGTCAATCTTTGTCAATACTGTCAGGGTTTAACACCTGCTTGACATTGTTCAGGGCTCTGAATCCAGTATTATCTGACTCTGCAGATCAAGCCAGAGCTTGTTGTAACTGACAAGTCTTTAATTGGGTTTAGGTTCTGGCCATGTGCCCATTACTCAAAAGTATTGCCTTTTAAACATAATACCAGTAAGATCTTGGCACCACCTCAAGTTCATTTCCTTGCAGTCATTGAAAGGACATAAAACAGAACAGCCAGTGTGCCCCTTTCACATAAAAGTACTTAACAGTATAGGTTGGATCTCTGCATGAAAATAATGATTTGTTTTATTTTACTTTGGGAAATGTAAATCAGGAGAAGTGTGTACTCAGCAAATACTGAAGCATCTTTTACATCAACTAATATCAGAAGATGTAATGAAAACCTGTTTATGCTACCTAACCAAATATATACCAATTACAAAGATACTCATTGAGTTTAAAGTAAAATAACATTTTACCATTAATTATAACATGATTATTGTCACTTTCAAATATTTCAAAAATGGGAAAATAACATATATTTTCTCAACATATTAAAATTTGAAAAGTGGTATTTGTGCTGCTTTTATAGATCAATGTACTAAAATAACTCCATGTATAAACGTGCTACAATGCAAATACTTAGGAAATTAAACTAAATTAAAATCATACCTTAAGGTGGAAAAACAGACTTTTTGTTTTCATTATTTAGTACACAACTGGTGTCAGCAGAAAATTTAGATACAAGTTAGTCCTGGGAATAATTTGATATGTCAACATTACTGAAGCATGAAGTCATGAAGCAACTGCTTAAGAATCTCTCTGCTCTTCCTCTGATCATCTCCATGTGTGTGTGAGTGTGTATGTATGTCTCTGTTTGTATGAGTGTGTGTGTGAGTATGTACGCCTGCGTGTCTGTGTGAGTATGTGTGTGAGTGTGTATGTATCTCTGTGTGCCTGTGTGTATATGTGTAGATGAGTGTTTGTGCTAGTATCTGTGTGTGAGTGAGTCTGTGTTTCTATATGTGTTAGTGTGTGTTCTCTGTGTGAGTATGTGAGCATGTGTGTAAGTATGTGTGTCTGTGTGTGAGTGTATCTGTTTGTGTCTGTGTTTGTGTGTATGTGTGAGAGTATTTGTGAGTGTGTGATTATGTGTGTCTGTATTTGTGAGTGTTTGTATGTATGAGTGTGTGTCTATGTGTGTGAGTGTGTGGGGGCGTATATACTACTCTGGATAAACCTTTTAGTCATTAGTAATATTTGGCACATTTGACTGTGTACTATTAACACATTGCTTCCGGTTCTTCTCATGACTGAATAAATTTTAAGATAATAAATCATTTCTTTCTTCTGCTTGTAACTAAATAGTTCCATCTTGTCTTGATCTGTCTTTAAGAGATTTTATAGACTGAGGGAACCAAAGTATCCCTAATTCCTCAGAGAGATGACAAAAATTGGAATTTTTAAGACAGTGACACTATTTTCAGTCTTTAAGATCATGAAGTTAATATAATACAGCTGAGGTGAGAAGATTGAGAAACATGTCAGTCTTCAGCAGATTTACCAGTAATAAGAAAATCAGTATTACTCACTATTTTAAATGGAATGTCTCCAAGATTTTCCTCCTCTATAGCTCAGGGAACCCTGTGGAACAGTTTGAAGCAAAAACTGAAAGAGTCAGAGGGGATGGAGGACACCAAAGAAACAAGGTTTTTTAACATAACAGGATCCATGCACAAATAAACTCACAAAAACTATGGCAGCATATGCAGATAGGGAGACAGGCCTCACTCTAATCCTGAAGGTATCTCCAATTGATTATTGCTGGTAAAGAAAATTAGTTTTTTTCCAACAGAGTCCCATTAAGTATACATACGACTCTTAAGGTCAGTCCCCATGACCAACAATAGATGATAAGCACAAAATGCAACTCATTGGTACTGTTGAGGTTTTTATGTCTGACAGTGGTTTTGTCTGGGAAATTTGTTTTTCTCTTATTCTATTTATCTTTTGCTTATATATTTTAGTTTTTGATTTTGTGTTCTTAAGAGATTTCTGTTTGCCAGGGTTCTGTGTCTCTGTCTGGATGTGTTTCACGTGCTTTTTCCTTTGTTCTTTTTTTTTTTGATATGGGAAGTCCTTCTGTATATGTGTTGCTTTTATTGGTTAATAAAGAAGCTACTTTCAGCCAATGGCTTAACATAATATAGCCAGGCTGCTGGAAGATATATATATATATATATATATATATATATAGAGAGAGAGAGAGAGAGTAGGCAAAGTCAGTGAGAAGCCGTGAAACTGCAAGAGGAGACAAACGAGCCAGAAATTTGCTGTTAAGCCACAGCCGCATGGTGATACACACATTAATAGAAATGGGTTAATTTAAGATGTAAGAGAAAGTGAATAATAAGCTTGAACTAATAGCAGTGACTTAATTAATATTGTTTCTGTGTGGTTATTTCTAGTCTGGGCAGCCAGGAATGAACAAGCAGCCTCTGACTACATTTTTTTCCTGTGCTTTGTTTGTTTTTATCTTTTCTATTTAATGCATATTTTTCCTTTATTTTAGATGACTGTGTTTGGTTTTTTTTCTAGTAAAAGAGAACAATAAAGGATATAGATTTGTGAGGGTGGGAAGGTATGGAGGATCTGGGAATTGTTGGAGGAGGTGGAACCAAAATCAGATAACCAGACTACATTGCATAAAAATCTATTTTTATGAAATATAATCTTCTCTAGAAAAGAAACAAAGGAAGGAAAAGAAACAAAAATGTCAGCATCATTTAAATTTAATCTATTTTAAAGTAGGAATAACATTTTCTCTCCAGATTCTTTGAGAATCTTCCCCTGATGACACAAAAATATTTCAGGTGGAAAGAGATGAATTCATCTGTAAAATATACACTGAACTTACATAAGCTTACCTAATCCCTACTAGTATTGTAAAACTCAAATGGGCTCGAGAACAAGAAGGGTAATGAGATTTGTTTAGCAAGAAAAGTTATGGAAAAAGGGAACAAATAGCACTTCCTTTTCTAAAAGTGCCTATCCTAAAGACACAATAAAAAATAAAAACAGTTTTTGTTATTCATGTTTTGATTCAGCATGTGATTTTTACTTTTGACGAGCTGACTCCACTACAATTTACATGAGAGCAATTTATCCATGGAGCCTAAGGGACTTCCACTTGATTTCTAAGATAGAAAAACAAATGAATAAATAAATATGAAATAATGATAACTTAAGTAAAGTATACCACCTACAGTCCCAAATTCTAAAGTTTTATAAGTCAGGTTTATGTCTGTCTCTGTACCTCTCTTCTCTCCTCACCCCTTGGTCTTCATCCTGCTCCCAAACTTGCGCTTTCAGTCCCCCTCTGTCCTCTCCATCTTTTTCTCCTCCTCCCGCATCATCTCCGTCTTTGCCTCTCTCACATATATACTGACGTACAATAACATTATTTATAATTTCCAACTTTAATGTTGGTGCAAAATTAAACAGTTTAGAAGAAATTATGTTTCAAATGTTGAACTTTGATTTTTGTCCCTTTTGGAGACATAGCACAGTGCTATGCTTTTTGGGTTGAAGCAGCTGTCCCCAACTTCCACAAACCCACTCATCCATACACCAATCTATCCATCCATCCACCCACCCATCCAGTCACTTTTGTGTACCATACCACTGAACTCTGAGGTTTGGTAAGCTATATTTACATTTGAATTTTCAATTTCAATATTTATAATTTATGAGGGTTTATTTAGATGTAGTTCTAAATGTACTGCTTCTATCTCCTACAGGTTACATTCTCTAGAGAACACCTTGACTGATTCATTTGTTTCACTTCAGTTATAAAACCATGATGAGAGATCAACTTAGTGTTCATCTTCAGTTTTTTCCCGCATTAATTTCATTGAATTTTGAAAGTGAGTTTTTCACTTAGTTTAAGCTCAGAGATTAGTTAGGATACTTAACTATGAAGCCTCTAAGATCCTTCTGTCTCTTATCTCCAGCATGTTTTGTTGTGCTCCAAATTTATGTTGGTTCTAGAAGTCCTTATATGTATGTAGCAAGAACTTTAAAATTATCCATATCTCCTGTCAGCGTTCATTTCTTTAAAAATCAGTATTTTGTGAGTTAATATTTGGATACCAATTGATCATTTAAATTAAAATATCAAATAGTTATTAATTTATTATTTAAAACTAATTACAAAATTCATAGTAAAATAGACATTATCTTGGATCAATAATCTACCAAGTTTCACAGTATCACCATTTCAAGAATTTTCTAACATTCACTAAATCTATGTCATTCAATATTTGAGAAATCATTTTATTTCCCAAAGCAGCTAAACACAAAATAAATTTGAACAGAGTTTTTTGTGCTTGGTTATAAATACCATCCTCAATATAAAAACTGGACAAGGTACATGCTTGAATAATATTAGAAAGAAAATGGAGAAGTGGAACCATGAGAGGATTGAAATATGCACATACGGCAGGATGGACTGGACACCTTACTGCCAGGGGAGTCTCTAGAAAATAAGAAGTCATTTTTCCAGGACATCTTTATATTAAGTGTTTCAGTGTGACTGTCAGAATCGACAGACTGACTTACCTTTTAAAAGAAATAAAGTCAAAGACACTAAGAGTTGGAGTTTATAATTGAAGGATACCGAAAAACAGCCAAAAGTACAATTTTCTTATGCTGAATTGTTATTGTTATACTTAAAATGAGTTGAAGCAAACAGTGTTTTAGGTTGATGGCCAATATCCCAGAGCAGGAGCAGAGTAGGAACAGTGGCTTCTCATCACACTGTTAATTATAGCCTTTGAGCTAGTCCCCTTTGGTTTAAAGTATAAAAACTCCATCAGGACTGTGCTGGACCCAGATGGTTGAATGATTGACTGACTACTATTTTTGTGCCAGATTGGCACATCCTGATACTTTTTCATCCAGGTCCATTTGAACTAGATATCTGTATATGAAAAAAAAAGATTATATCACAACATCAAAAATAAAATATTTATAAAATCTACTCAGAGTTACGAATTTTGATAATAGGGATCCTATTCCAATTAATTAATGAAATGTCATTTGTTTGCATATTTTATACTAATTAGGGAATTAGTCTATTACTAGTATATTTATTAGATAACATAAAATGAAATTAATTTTATAAACTTAAAGCTAATAGGTAATAATTTCTGCAATAACTGAAAATATTTCTATGATTTTCCTTTAAAATGAATGGATATTTTACAAGTGCAATATATATGAATAGTTGTTTCCATATAGGAGAATATTAAATTCAAACAGAGGAATAACAGATAAATGAAAATATTTAGAATTACCAAGCTTATGTTTTTGAAGTAATTAAATTAATTCTAATGTATTTCTTTTTTATATTCTTTTATTTTTTCATTCCAAAAAAATTTACACTTCCTCCCCTTCTCCCAGTCCCCTCCAGCTCCCCCACTAACCCTCCTCCCTCCCCCTGCTTCCTTAAGATGTGTCAGGGTACCCTGCCCTGTGGGAAGCCCAAGGCCCTCCGCCCTCCATCCCGGCCTAGGAAGGTGTGCATCCATATAGACTAGATTCCCAAAAAGCTAATACATGCAGAAGAGATAGGTCCCAGTGCCAGTCCCAGGGCTGGCTTCTCAGTTATCCCCCATTGACAGCCACATTCAGAGATTCCGGTTTGATCATATGCTCATTCAGTCCTGGTCCAGCTGAATTTGGTGAGCTCTCATTAATCAGGCACACTGTCACGGCTGGTGGACCAGCCTCTCCCCATTCCGATTTCCTTGCTCATCTTCTCCCACCTTCTGCTCTTCGACTGGACCTTGGGAACTCAGTCCATTGCTCTGATGTGAATGTGGGTCTCTTTCTCTGTCTCCATCCATCGGGCGAAATTCCTATGGTGATGATCAAGATATTCATCAATGTGACTATGGGACATGGCTAGATCAGGCACCTTCTCCTCTGCTGCCCAAGTACCTAGCTGGGGACATCCCCGTGGACACCTGTGATCCCCTCTAGAGCTAAGACTCTTGCCAATCCTAAAATGACTCCCTTTATGTAGATATCTTATTCCCTTCTCCAATATCCACCCTTCCTCCATCTCCACCCTCTCACTCCCCCAAGCTCTCCCCCGTCCACCCCTTCTCCCTTCCCTCTCTCTCTCTCCCTTTCACTCCCCTACCCCTACCTACACCCCTATCCCCATTCCCGTGCCTCCGCCTTTGCCCGGCGATCTTGTTTGCTTCCAATTTCCAGGAGGATCTCTATATGTTTTTCTGTGGGTTCACCTTACTATTTTGCTTCTCTAGGCTTGTGAGCTATAAGCTTAATGTTCTTTGTTTATGGCTAGGGTCCAAGGAGGGTTATCTCTTCCAGAGACTTAAAACTGAAGCAAATAGTCCAACATATAATACTATTATTCTAAGTGGACTTTTTCCATCTTATTTTAGTATATTTTATTGTAGTAAAAATACCATAAAAGTACTAGAGTATACAGAGACATTTGTCTGTGTCTTCATGATGGTTGTAAGGTATCATATCCATAAATATTTTAGGAAAAATCAGGTTCGCTTTACTTTCTGTCTTTAAATAAGGAAAAATGTTGATTTAAATCTGTGATTTGTAGTCTGTTATATGGTATATTTTACCTACATGAATTGTCAAGATTTTATGCCTATAATACCACTTGATATGATGCAGCCTAGAAACTGGCATTTAGTTAACTCAATTATTCTTTTATCTTTTTTCTTGGACCCCAATATCTCAAGTACTCACACTTTAGAAGAGACTTGGAGGCAAAGTGTCGATAGAAGAGAAGAATGTTTCAATTTTGAGGATCTGCCTACAGAATAATTATGAAGCGCATTCTCTGAGTATTCCAGAGTATTTATAATTAAGAAGAACATACTTTTGAAATATTGATATGTCATCACAGTAGGAAAAAAATCATAATTCTGAGGTGGAGAGATGTATCGAGAAGGAAGAACACTTGCTGTTTAGGGTAGAGGACACAGTTTGAGTTCGTATCATCACAATGAAGTGCTTCAGTTATGGGAGATCTAGCAATAGTAACTTGGGTACTCTAAGCACAACTTCTCACCCGTGGTGCACACACATATGTCCAAACATGCACTAACACATACATATAAAATAAAATAAGAAGATTCTAAAACAAGGAATGTTTATCTTAACTGTAATATGAATTAGTATGTGGAGATTTCTATCATATTCATTGATTTGGCTAAATTTATAATAATGAAAAGGAAATTGTTTCTTTATTTATGAATATTAATAAACAACTAGCTCCTGAAGTTTCCAATTTAAAAATTAAGAATATAAGCCGAATGGTGGTGGCACATAAGTTTAATCCCAGCACTCAGGAGGCCAAGGCGGGTAATCTCTGTGAGTTCGAGGCCAGCCTGGTCCTTAGAGCAAGTTCCAGGATGGGCTCCAAAGCTACAGAGAAACCCTGTCTTGAAAAAATACAAACAAACAAAAAGAATATAGATAATTTTTTCATGTAAATAAAGTTTAGATCAATTGAAGAACAATCCTTACATGAATTTCAGTGTCACCTGTGTTTCTATTTACAAATGAGTGTGTGAATTCCAGTTAACATGATTATCCACAAGCATATCTATGATACTTACATGCTAAAGAGAAAATTGGCATAAATTACCTAGATAAATCAATACTTAATATTAAATTAATGTAGAATATTCTTTTAAAAAGGAAAGTTGTGATGATTTGGTTGCTGTATGGTACCCATATTTTCCGACTGGTTCCTCATTTTTAAGTACTAGGGCTGTGACAATTTATATCTCTTTAAAGTTACTGTAGTTATATAAAGTCATCAAAGTCAAGAACTCTATAATAGAAGGTGGCATATTTATAAAAAGAGGGAAAGAAAGCAGAACGTATGCACTAAAGTCATATTTTACAATTGAGTGTTCTGAGCCAGCAAGAAGGCCATCTCCTGGTTCAATTTCTTTCATTTTTAAGGCTAGAACAATCAACCAAAATCAATTCTTGTTTTATATTTTTATTCAGTTTTCATGATTATGGGTTGTCAAGAAAAACATAATTAATATTTAATAAAGGGTAAGTACTCACAATGTAGCCTCCATATGTGAATCCTGGTTGCTTTTTAAGAGGGATCAATGTCAGAAATACATAAAAAGTATATACCTTACCTTTCCCTATGTGAGTGCCTACTAAGTGTTGGTCATTAATAACAAAGTTACTAGATTTTGTTCCTTGATCTTTAATTTTCAACTGATAAAAAATAAAACTCCTTATAACTTTCTGGACTGATATTGTCTTAGTACACAAACAAGTGGACAAATAGCCATCTATCTTAACCATAAAATTTGTTCGCATATATTAAGATATCTAATGGGTTATTAATAAATTTTCTAAATCAGATGATGAAATAGATTTATATGGCTGGAAGAAATTCCAAATTTAAGAAAAAAATGTCCTGTGATATGTTGATTATTCATAAACACTGAATGCGTGGAGAGAGCTCTCTTTAACTTGTAGCCGGCTCCATTGAGGACTTTCCCTAAGCAATTCCTAGTTTTCTGACCTTGGCAATTAATTTAGTGACTGTTGCTAACATTTAGAGACTTCCTGTGCCATGTAAAGTTTTATTTTTTGATTACTTCATTTTTCTTTCTTCTGTAGGAGGCAATATTTTATAGAAGAAGAATTATCAGTAAAGCAGATCTTGAAGGTACTATTTCAAGGGTCAAAAAGATTAATTCTTCCAAAAAATTCAGAAAGAAGGTTATTAATTAAGCTGTTTTATTGTTCTATATTATATTTTATTTTTATTATTTAGAAGCCTGCTTGTTTTCTAATGAGAGACAGAAGGGAGGGAAGAAATATGGATGGAAGGGAATATTGGGAGATACTGGAAGAAATATAAAGAGGAGAAACTTTAATCAGGAAAATAAAACTATAAAATGTTATGAGACTTCTTCCATGCAGGAACAATGAATTTGGCATAACCTAAATCATTGTTTCCTGGCCATCATCATTAAAATTTGACTGCACAATAAACCATGTTTTATTCCCTTAAAGGAAAAGAGAAAATACAATGACTTATTTGAAAAATATCTCATTTCCTCCTGTTGAACATTTGCATTAATTATGCATATTTTCAACTTTAAATTATTAGAACATACTCTTTACCAACTAAAATGTTATCTCTACAGGAACCTAAAATAATTATCTGGATAATCTGGTATCTACAGTTTTGCTTCATTTCACAGAAGCAGGATATAGAGACAATTTGGTAGTTAGACGTAGGTGATGGGAATATATAGAAACGCTTGTACATGCTCAGACACACACACACCACACCAAACTTAGAAAATTAAGCATATTTTCAGACAAGTTTACCTGATTTATTAGCTCTTATCTCTTTCAACCTATTAACATGTCTCCTGTAATTATTATTTATTTTTAATCTTTCTCCTTTTGTTTCTTTCTTACCTGTATTCATCAGTGCCTTTCTAAAAAAAAAAAAGTATAGATCATGAGTAAGTATTCTAGTAAAATCAATTTTTCCTCAAGAACACACAGTTTAGTCTTCAAAATTAAGAAGAAAAGGTCTGGCTATCTCATCTAAAGAAGGCAATGCTGCACTTGCTGTAAACTCTCTAACAATAACTTACTTTAGAAATATTATATCATTTCCAATTAAGAAATATGTGTCACATATATGATTTGATTCTCTTCCACTCTGACTTCCATTACATACTCAATTATTAAAATGGGTAGAAATTTAATTAAATAAACTTAATTAAAATTTGATTAACACTTTCTGTAAAGTATCATCCAGTTTATAGCAACTGAAGGGCAAAAGGAATAGCACCCTTAAACAAGGAATTATATCAGTGCTACATTTAATGATATAGCATTATCAAAGTTCAAATCCTATAACCTCATGGAGAAATGTTGGAGTACGGCCCACTTGTTCTTCCCGTTCGCCCAGCTAGCTTAACCCCAAAATAACTACACAGAAACTGTATTAATTAAATCGCTGCTTGGTCCATTAGTTCTAGTTCCTTATTGGCTAATTTTTACATCTTAATTTAACCCATTTCTATTAATCTGTGTATCGCCACGTGGCAGTGACTTACAGGGTAAAATTCCCAGGGTCTATCTCTGGCAGATCCATGGTGTCTCTCTGACTCTGCCCTTCTTTTTCCCAGCATCCAGTTCTGTCTTCCCTGCCTACCTAAATTCTGCCCTATCAACAAGCCAAGGCCCTTTCTTTTTCATTTATGGTAATCACAGCACACAGAGGGGACTACCACATCAGAGAGATCTTCAAGCTATGCTTATATATCTCTGTAATTCCTCAGAGGTTTATGTGTCACTTCAAATATACATAATGAAAAAATGTTTAACTTTTTTCTGAGTGAAGTTAGTGCTGATGGTTTCACTAATAATGACTTCACTCATTCTTTATTTAATCTAATATTACTTAATCTAATATTTAGCAGCAATTGAATAATTACTTGTGTTGTATTTGTTGCCAATATTGAGAAGTAATCAAGCATGGCTTTTAATATTATTTTACAAATGACTTATGTGAAAGTCACGATAGCACAAGGACATTTGTTCAACTATGTTAATAGCAGCATTATTTGTAATAGCCAGAACCTGGAAACAACCTAGAAGCCCCTCAGCCAAGAATGGATAGAGAAAATGTGGTTCATCTACACAATGGAGCACTCCTCAGTGGTCAAAAACAATGATGTCTTGAAATTTACATGCATATGGATAGAACAAGAAAATAACATCCTGCAACCCAGACCCAGAAAGATGATCATGGTATGTACTCATTCATAAGATCCTCCTGGGAAGGGGAAAAAAAACAAGATCTCTTGAGAAAAATGGGAGCCTAAG
Source organism: Ondatra zibethicus (assembly GCA_004026605.1). Taxonomy (NCBI): domain Eukaryota; kingdom Metazoa; phylum Chordata; class Mammalia; order Rodentia; family Cricetidae; genus Ondatra; species Ondatra zibethicus. Next base: position 46,250 of record PVIU01004464.1, on the reverse strand, counting down.
GGTGAGGGCATAAGGAAGGGCAGAAGCAGAAGAGGAGAGAAGAAGATTGAGCATGGTCGAGATGGGAGGACAGAGATGAAGAGTAACTGAAGAGATGTCTTGATTGAACGAGCCTTTATGGGACTAGCAAGAAACTTGGCACTAGAGAAATTTTCAGGAATCTGCAATGAAATGTATAACTCCAGCTAAGACCCTAGGCAATAGTGGAGAGGGTGCCTGAAATAGCCTTGCCCTGTAATCAGATTGATGAATATCTTAAATGTCATCATAGAACCTTCATGGAAGCAGAGGCAGAGATCCATAGTGGAGTACTTGGGTGAGCTTCCAAACTCCAGTTGAAGAATGGAAGGAGTGAGAATATGAGCGAAAACGTTAAGACCATTATGGGAATACCCACTGAAACAGCTTACCTGAGCTAAAGGTATACCACCAACGCTGGCCTGACAGCTAAGGAAGCAGCATAGGACCAAAAAAGACCCTCGGAATATGGGTAACAGTTGTACTACTGGGGCAAACTGTGGGGCCACTGGCAGTGAGACCAGGGTTTATCCCTACTGCTTGTACTGGCTATTTGGAAACCATTCTCTTCGGAGGGATACCTTGCTCTGGCTAGATGTAGTAGGCAGGGCCTTGGTCCTGCCTCCAAGCAATGTGCTAGAGTTTGTAGACACCCCCTGGGAAGCCTTTCCCTCTCTGAAGAATGGATGGGGATAGGGTGGGGAGGAAGGTGGAAGGAACAGGAGAAGGGAAAGGAATGGGAACTGGGATTGGTATCTAAAATGAGAAAAGACAGTTTTATAGCCATGCGGTGGTGGCGCACGCCTTTAATCCCAGCACTGGGGGGCAGAAGCAGGCGGATCTCTGTCAGTCCGAGGCTAGCCTGGTCTACAAGAGCTCGTTCCAGGACAGGCTCCAAAGCCACAGAGAAACCCTGTCTCGAAAAACCAAGAAAAACAAAGATAAGATAATTTTATAAAAACATAAATGAATGAATGAATGAGTGAACAAATGTAGGCTTCTTGAGCTTCCTTATTTCCCAGGGAAAGGTGAATGCTCTATCTGCCCATTTTCACAGCCCTAAGATGCAGGACAATCAGACACGATAGGGAGTTGAGTCAAAGCAGAAACTCTTTTTATTATCGTGAGCATCCACTTATAAAGAGTAAGCGACATCCTATGATGTGAGGGCTTCAGCCAATGAGAGGAAGCCAAATCCTTCTTCTGAATAGAGGAGCATCTACCTAGTTTTTGCTGTCTCATCCTCATATCAAGCCAGGTTTTTCTCTGTCTTACAGGCCCCAAAGTCTAAGCACTGAACTAGAGCCAGGCTTTTTCTGTCCTATAGACCTAGAGGTACAGGCCCTGAGATAACTGTGACCCAAAAACTGAAAAAAGAAATAAATGAATTGAAATAGAGAATGGTAAAAAAAGAACACTTTACAAATGACTATGTAAAAAGCAGGAAAGCACATTAAAGTACTTGGAAGAATGATGCAAGAATAGTAATAATAATAATAATAACAATAATTTCATATTCAAAGAAAATGAAAACATTTTATTTTTATTAATAAATATTTGTAACATGGAACAAGTCACATAACACTTAAAGGCAAAACACAAACTGGTCATAAAGCATGACCCAATTCAGTGTATTGTTATATTTCCAAACCTGAAGCATTTAGAGAAATGTAAGAACTATTATTAGTAGAGTACAATAGAAAACAAAATAAATAATGCCACAAAAATCAGCTCTACCTATACAAACACCAGTGTTCAATTCCTTTCTGTTATGTTTATTTGTTGAATATAATAGTCATCAATCTACAAATTCAAGGGGAAAGTGACCACCTATCATTACAGTTTAAATTGGCTCTATTTTCATAACTTTATTTAATGGAAATAAGGACATAAGATAACAGTCACCAAAGGATATTGCTTTATATAGAGTCTATATTAGAACACTTTAATAAGGATTAAATAATCTTTCATAAATTAATGCTCTAAATAATAACATTGTTTATCACAAATTATTGCAGGAAAATTAAGGCTTGAATGAATAACTTAAGGAAGCCAGGAAATATTGAAATTTATAAATAAATTTTTACTGATTTTGCATATTATTTCTTTTACATTAATGCAAAACCATAGTTAGCTCAAATGTGAAATTAAGAAAACTTATAGTAAATCAGTTTGTTTCCTTTGTGTCTGCTTTAAGAAAGTAGTAGCAGACTAGACGTGAGAAAGACTAAAAATAAAGTAAATGTCTGCCATTCTCAGAATGTATTTAAAAACACTTAAGACTAAAAGATATGGTTATTTTCTTGACTGGCAATATGCATGCTACATTATGGAAGGAGTGATATCCTGACAGGCAGCATGGCTTTTTTGGTGTTTGTGGTTCATCTGTTCATTTTGCATCCTTATTTCTGTGCCCTAAAATATCACATATTTTCCACTGAAAAAAAGAAAGAAATTTAATAGATATCCAACGCCATGTTCAACATTACTCATTAATGTTTTATTTCTTTATTTATTATTGTTATATTAATAGTGTCTATGTGCATTTGTATATGTACAAGTACATGTATATATAAAATCTGTTGAGTTCATTTTGATTGTATGTAAATGGCTTCAAGGCTGACCACTCTTCATTGGACAACCAATAAAAGGACTTGTCCCTAGAAGAGAATAATGTTTTTTCTCCCAGAAGTCATTAGTTATCTGTAAATCTTTGTATAGGAGTGGAATTTAATGAAATTTTCCTCTTACCATGTTAACATGTGTGCTATTATTGCCATTGTTCCTCTCTTTTTATGCAACCATTTCTAAAAGACACCTTTTGTTTTTGGTTTTTTTGACAATTCAAATGTCAGTTTCTCATGCAGGTTACTGGGAATTTGGTCAGTCTATGCATCAGAATATAAATAAAAGAACAATATGTAATTTAAACATATTATTTATCATATTCACATATGAAAGAATCAATAAAGATCAGAATAATGAGTAAGTAGTATAGTTTAGTAAAGATTATCAGTTACTGATGTGGGAATCTCCTCTATATGCTGTGGATGCCATTAGTGAATAAAGAAACTGTCTTGGGCCAGCACAGGGAATAGAGGTAGTTGGGGAAAATTTAGACCATAAGCCACAGCCACATAGTGATACACCGATTACTAATAATGGGTTAAATTAAGATGTAAGAGTCGGCCAATAAGAAGTTAGAGCTAATGGGCCAAGCATTGATTTAAATAATGTAGCTTCTCTGTGGTTATTTTGGTTCTAGGCAGGTGAGGTAAACAAGCAGCCTCCACCTACAAGTTACCATGCAATGAAACACCTTTTAACATTGTACTAATGAATAAAATACCTTTTCTCCTAAAGAAGAATTGAATTATATTGGCTTATATCTAATAAGTTCATCAAAAGAAAAACAAGATATTTAAGTCACCAAATCTCATGTGGAAATTGCCTGACTTAACCATGTCTAACAGAATTCTGTGAATGATGTCATGAATAATCCTAAGCAGAAACTACAATCTGATTTACCAAACATCTATTTTAATATAAAAACTGTGAATACAAATTATACATGGCAAAATATACCAAATATTTATTTTACATAACTACCTTATTTGTGGAATTAGGTGCTTAATGGAAATTGAAATTACTTTATATAATATATAATGTTTCAGTTCAATTTAACATTCACTCTTCAACATACAGAAGTTTTAAAAAATTGCATTATGCTTCACTATGAACAGATATTTCTAAATGCAAGATTTGACACATTATTAATAAGCTATTCTAGTATGTATACAAATATTCAATAATTAATACATTTCTTATTTTAGTTTATTGATATTTTCTTGTATTTAACTTATACTACAGTGAAACTTTAAAATTTGAGAATAAAAGTATATATTTCTGAATTTTTCTTTTTTAAAATGTGATAGTAAATGTGTCTTTTTTGTTAGCTCAGATTTAACTAATTATTCTTCATTTCTTATTAAATAACAATTAGAACAGAGTCCACAGCGCTAAAGTTTTAACACCCCACTGATGTCACTGTGATGCAGATGATTTGCACAGGAAGGCTCAGAGACCCTGCTTTAAGCTCTCTGACAAAATGCTGCATTCATCACAAACTGCTACTAAGCAAAACAAAGGCAAAATGCTACAGTGAGCAACATGACAGCCTAATCTAAGCAGCAAATGCAGCCATGAATGGCCAGGCTTTGCGTACTTAATGTTCTCACACAAATGCCTCTTACTGTAAAGAATGTGGATGTCTGCAACAAGCTGTTAAGATTAAATACTCAAACAACGTTACTTGCTTTACTTGGATTACATGTTCAATAGGTAGCTTCCAATCATTTGCCTTCATATGTCATGGGTTATAGTGAGAATACATGGCAGATGCAAAAAAAAAACATTTGGTCTACTTAACAACTGCATTTCACACAGTAAATTAAAATGTTATTTTTTTTTTTTTTTGTGGAGAGGGTGTATAATTCCATTGCTATGCACTCTGATGGCCTGGGAGAGAGTGTCTGATTTCAATTAACTGTGAGATACTGCAAGTTTGTGTTTTGAACATACAAGGTCTACCACTCTTCGACTCTATGGAATTCAGTGAATTAAATACAATGTTCTGAGGCTTCTCGTTATTAACCAGCCATGCTGAACTAATAATAACCTTGTAGTGGTAATACCCTTTTATTTCCTATGTATCTTAGAACAAATATAGATATATTTGCCCAGAAAAAATACAGAGAGGAATAACATCCAGTAATGATTTGAAAAATATATAGCATTTGTTTAGATGATGGTAAGTGTATAAATTATTTGTCACAACTGAGAAACAATAAAGAAGAGCTAAACAGGAGAAAAATAGAAAGCAGTTACTAAGCAAAAAGCCAACATATTGACTTAGAACATGGGTTAAGTTAAGGACGTAGAATGGGGCAATAAGGAGACTTCTAATTTTATCTCTGTGATTTTGGAGCAGAATTATAAAGATAAAAACACAGATATGACTACATTACCAATATAGTTCTACCGCAAATGCCTAAAAAATTTGACAATGAAATTTCCTAAGTCGTATGTGCAGAGATTAGAGAGTAAGGAAAGCACTGAATATGTTTAAAAGACTTGAATTCATCTTTGTCCATATAGTTACCATAGTAGGAGTGGATTCTTAACAGAATACCAAGTCACTTGACTTTTCCTTAGGTGTATACTTTATGTGATGAGCATGTGTTTGGATGAGTGCATAGAAACTTTCTGATTTTACCCTTAGTTTGATTATAAAGGGTCTGTCAGATTGATAACTAATTTTTGTGTGTGTTACAACAAATATATATGTGATGGTTGATTTGGAGTTGCAACTTGGCAGGACTGAAGAAAGATTAGAAACTAGTAATAATTTCCCTGTTAATTTTGTTTCTCCAAGAATTAAGGCATTGAGATAATTCATAAAATTATTATTAGCATTTAACAAGGAGAACATTTACTCCAAATTTTAATAGTGACGTCACTTCATTTTGAAACTTATTTTCCTGTCCACATCTATCTGCATTCTGATCACTTGAATTCCTGCCAAAATTACCTACTAATAATTTTGACAACAGAGCTTAGTTGAACCTGATCTCCAAATTTCTTCCTAAATTCCTATCACATCCTAATTGAAAAGTTATATTATAACAATATAATCAATTATAATCCCAAATTATGTTGTTACAGAAATAGTCACACTCTGAACACCAGTTTCAAAGAGAATCGGTTCTCCCTCCCAATAACCAAATGCCTAGGGAAATTCTCCAAAATGGAGATGATCATTGATGTGGGCCATGCCAGAGGAGCTGGGAGCTGCAATTTAAGTTCCTGGTGTCAGTCTACCAGAAGGCAATCCTATGATGGGTCAATCTTGTTTAGGTAAGGTTACGGACTACAGAACCTACCTACAACAGTTGGAATGCTAGGCATTTCCTTTGGATGGTCTATTCTTGAGTGGTGCACTGATAATATCAGTTTGTTGTCCTTCCTGCAACCAGGTATTGCTTCAGGGCAAACTACTAAAACTCAGGCCTCTATTAAACTTGGAGGCTGAGTCCTACTCTGGCAGGTGATAATGGCTGGAAGTAAAGAACTTCCTTTAGGTGGTCTGTTTCTATTTAGTTTATCATGGCTGGCTCCTATACAAACGTGATGATTAATTTCTTTTTATTTTATTGATCTATAAATTTATCTCTGCTCCCCTCCCTGTCTTTCCCCTTCCATTCCTCCCACTTAACCCACTCCCATGGTCCCCATCCTCCCAGTTTACTCAGGAGATCTTGATTCTTTCTACTCCGCATGTAGATTAGATCCATGTATTTCTCTCTTACAGTCTTCATTGCTATCTAGGTTCTCTGGGATTGTGATTTGTAGGCTAGTATTCTTTGCTTTATGTTTAAAAACAACTTATGAGTGAATACATATGACGATTGTCTTTCTGGGTCTAGGTTACCTCACTCAAAATGATGTTTTCTAGCTCCATCTATTTACTTGCAAAATTCAAGATGTCGTTATTTTTTTTTCTGCTGTGTATTACTCCATTGTGTAAATGTACCAAATTTTCTTTACCCATTCTTTGGTCGAGGGGCATTTGGGTTGTTTCCAGGTTCTGGATATGACAAAGAATGTTGCTATGAACATAGTTGAGCACATGTCCTTGTGGCATGATTGAGCATCTTTTTTGGATATATACCCAAAAGTGGTATTACTGGGTCTTGAGGAAGGTTGTTTCCTAATTTTCAGAGAAATTGCCATACTGATATCCAAAGGTGCTTTACCAGCTTACACTCCCACCTGCAATGTAGAAGTGTTCCCCACAACCTCTCCAACATAAGTTGTCATCAGTCGTTTTGATCTTGGCAGTTCTTATAGATGTAAGATGGAATCTCAGATTGTTTTGATTTGCATTTCTCTGATGACTAAGGATGTTGAGCATTTCCTTAAGTTTCTTTCAGCCATTTTAGATTCCTCTATTTAGAGTTCTCTGTTTAGCTGTGAATTCCATTTTTTAAAATAGGATTATTAGTTCTTTTGATGACCAATTTCTTGAGTTCTTTGTATATTTTGGAGATCACACCTCTGTCTGATGTGGAGTTGGTGAAGATCTTTTCCCATTCTGTAGGCTGTCATTTTGTCTTGTTGACTTGGTCTTTTGCCTTAAAGAAGCTTTTCAGTTTCAGAAGGTCCCATTAATTAATTGTTTCTCTCAGTATTTGTGCTGCTGGGGTTATATGTAGGAAGTGGTCTCCTGTGCCAATGTGTTCAAGTGTACTGCCCACTTTCTCTTTTACAAGGTTCAGTGTGCCTGGCTTTATGTTGAGGTCTTTGACCCATTTGGACTTCAGTTTTGTACATGGTGATAGATATGAAACTATTCTCATTCATCTACATGTTGATATCCAGTTATGACAGCACTATTGGATAAATATGCTTTCTTTATTCCACTTGATATGTTTTGCTACTCTGTCAAAACTCAGGTGTTTCAGAGGTGTGTGAATTAATATCTGGGTCTTCAATTCAATTCCATTAGTACTCCTGTCTGTTTTGATGCTAACACCAGGCTGTATTCAGTACTGTAGCTCTGTAATAGAGTTTGAAGTCAGGGATTGTGATGCCTCCAGAAGTTCTATTATTGTACAGGATTGTTTTGGCTATCATGGTTTTTGGGTTTTTTTTTTTTTTTTTGGTTTTCCATATAAAGTTCAATGCGGTTTTGGAGGTCTGTGGAGAATTTTGCTGTGATTTTGATGGGCATTGCATTGAATCTGTAGATTGCTTTTGGTAACACTGCCAGTTTTATATGTTAATTCTACCTACTCAAGAGCATGGGAGATCATTCTACTTTCTTTGAAGACTTAAAGTTCCTGTCATACAAGTCTTCTACTTGTTTGATTAGAGTTACTCTGAGATATTTTATAATATTTTTGGCTATTGTGAAGGGTGATGTTTCTCTGATTTCTTTCTTTTCTCATTTATCATCTGTGTACAGGAAAGCTACTGATTTTTTGAGTTAATCTTGTATCCTGTTACATTACTATAAGTGCTTATGAGTTGTAGAAGCTTTTGATAGAATTTTTATGGTCGCTTATGTAAACTATCATATCATAAGCAAATAATGATAGTTTGATTTATTCTTTTCTTATTTGTAACCCCTTGATCTCCTTTTGTTGTCTTATTGCTTTAGCTAGAATTTCAAGAATTATATCGAATAGACATGGAGAGAGTAAACAACCTTGTCTTGTTCCTGATTTCAGTGGGATCGAAGAGAGTTTCTCCCCATTTAGTTTGATTTTGGCTGTTGGCTTACTGTATATTGTCTTTATTATGTTTTGATATGTTCCTTTTATCCCTCCTTTTTTCAAGACCTTTATCATGAAGTGATGTTTTATTTTGTCAAAGCTTTTTCAGAATCTAATGAGAAGATCATGTGGTTTTTATTTTTTAGCTCGTTTATATGGTGCATTACATTGACAGATTTTCATGTTGAATCATCCCTGCATCTCTAGGATGAAGCTGATTTGATCATGGTGGATGATATTTCTAAAGTATTCTTGGATTTGATTTGCCAGTATTTTATTTAGTATTTTTGCATCAATGTTTATGAGTGAGATTGGTCTGTAATTTTCTTTGTAATGTCTTTATGTGGTTTGGGTGTCTGGGTAATTTAAACCTCATAAAAAGAGTTTGGCAATGTTCCTTTTTTTCTAATGTGTGAAACAATTTGAAGAGTAATGGTATTAGTTCTTCTTTGAAAATCTTGTAGAATTCTGAGCTGAAACCATCTGGTCCCAGGTTTTTTTGCTTGGTAAATTTTGATGACTGTTTCTATTTCTTTAGCAGTTATAGGTCTATTTAAATTGCCTATCTGGTCTTGATTTAATTTTGGTAAGTCTATTTATCCAGTAAGAAGTCCATTTCCTTTTAGTTTCCAATATTGTGGAGTACAGGTTTGAGAAGTATGACCTGATGACTCCTTGAATTTCCTCCATGTCTGTTGTTATGTCCCCCTTTTCATTTCTGATTTTGTTAATTTGGATATTCTCTCTCTGCCTTTTGGATAGTTTGGATAAATGTTTGTCTATGTTGTTGATTTTCTTGAAGAACCAACTCTTTGTCTCATTGATTCTTTATATTGTTTTCTTTGTTTTTATTTTGTTGATTTCAGCTCTCAATATGATTATTTTCTGCCATCTAGTTCTCATGGGTGAATTTGCTTCTTTTTGTTCTGAAGTTTTAAAATGTTCTGTTAATTCACTAGTGTGGGATTTTTCCAACTTCTTTATTTAAGCATTTAGTGCAGTGAACTTTCCTCTTAACACTGCTATCACTGTGACCTACAAATTTGGGTATGTTGTGTAGTCAATTTCATTAAATTTTAGGCAGTCTTTAATTTCCCTTTATTTCTTCTTTGACCCATTCAGATGAGCATTGTTTAATTTTCATGTGCTTGTGTGATTTCTGTAATTAGTGTTACTGTTAAATTCTAATTTTAAACCATGGTGATCCGATAAGATACATGGGTTATTCCAATTTTTTGTATCTGTTGAGGTTTGTTTTGTTATTGAGTATGTGGTCATTTTTTTGAGAAGGTTCCATGAAGTGCTGAGAAGAAGGTATATTCTTTTATGTTAGGATGGAATATTCTAAATATATCTGTTAAGTTCATTTCAGTCATAACATCTGTTAGTTCCATTACTTCTCTGTTAACTTTTTATCTGACTGGAAGATTTTGTTGGTGTATAAAAGCTGAATGACAACATGAGATACAACCAAGCACCTCCGAAGGAGGTTGACAGCAGAGGCAGACTGAGGGGCTACTGATAGTGACACGGGGATGTGTCTCTACTGCATATACCTGCTTCACAGAATCATATTCTCTTTGGATGTAAACATTGCTCAACCTAGATGTAGTAGGGAGGGCCTTGGACTTTCCACGGAGGGGGGTGCATGACACTCCTTTAGAATTGGAGGAGTGGGGTGGGAGGGTCTGTGGAGGGAGAGGAAGGGGACTGGGAGGAGGGGATGGAGTGGGAATTTGGATTGGCATTTTTTTAAGTAATAATAAAAAACCATAAAAGAGATAGAATAAGGAGAGAGAATAAAGAAGAGAAAGAATAAAGAAGAAAAACATCAAGAGACTTTGTGAGTGCCATTCCCTCAAATCCCCCTCAAGTAAAAAATTTAGATTCACCAACTCTGTGGATTCCTATCACAGCCCTGTGCTGATGGAGGCTGGTCCCCTAGACAGTGGTAGACCATGGTTCTAGAAGTTTCAGATAGTTACCTACACTGCTTTTGGTGAGCCTTTGAGAAAAAGAACACATTTTATAGCAGAACTGTGAGGGGACCAAATTCCCTCATTTTGTGAGTACCAGAGAAAACCCAGAAGACAATGAGACCAAGGAAATACAATCTTCTTCAGGGGTATGTTTCCATGGATTAAAGTGCATCAGATTTGTTTCTATCTCCTAAATGCTAAATTAGTCAACCTGAGAACCAAAACTTGAACATAAAGTTCAATTAGGGATAATTTTGATAACCAAATCAATTCTCTATCTATTCCTTTTTCCCCTTTAATCATAATATAATTATACACTTTTAACTATAGAAAAGTTTTACCCAGAGTTACATGTTGCATGCCATAGTGTAATAATTGATCAGATCTGTAAGTTCTTAATGGAACTTTTATAATGGCACACTGGCATCATCAGTGGGCTCCTAGTAGCTGCACTTATTTTGGAAGCTATAAGACAGTTTTGCTTTTCATTTGAGTATCAAATTTATAACCAGGAACTGTTAAATCTTGAGTTCAAAGGGAATAGAAATAATAAAACATTAACACTAACAAAATAAACACAGCTATCACATCCTTTATTTGTCCTCCCTTCTGAGTTTGAAAATTAAACTCATAAAAAAGTAAGACACAGGAAATCATATTTTCTACAAAATCTCCAATCAAACCATGTGGAATATATAATTTAAATTTCAGTTTACTCTAATGGGGAGATTAATGAAATCATCCCTCATTATTAAGACAAGCGAATCCTCTAATATATTGAGCTTTGCTATAATATGCTTCTCTCTTTATCTCAACTGACCTTGTAGCACATGTCCTCTGCATGACTTTTTCTGCATACAAATCATGGGTTTAGTAAAGTTACTGGAATTTGTATTCATTTTTGAATGAGGAAAACTTATGTACCAAAAATTTTTATTTATTTTTGAATGAGGAAGAAATATGTACAAGCACAAAATATCTATTAATAACATTCAGAAATATATCTGTAATGGTTTATTTTATATGATTCTGTTTTGCTAATAAACCTGTAAATTTTCTCCTAAAATAAATTCTAAATAATGCTCCATATTTATAGCATGAGAAAAAAACCAACAAAGATATTTATAGTGAAGAGTAGTATGTGCTACTTCTAGAGAAAAATAAGATAACTGAAATGAATTTTGCTGATTTCTACATTTTTACTGTACACATCTTTTAGATGTAATTAATTAGCATTGTGAATATACTTGCCTTCATTTCAAACAGTTATTTCTTATTCTTAAATGAAAATTTTAGAAAAATAGTTCTGATTTTAGCCTTATGTGTTGTAAAATATACTATATAAAACTTATAAATAACTTGTAACCTACATATACATAAAGAAAAGTGATAATGCATACATCACTTAAAAGTTATATTATTGATCTATGTATTTTTCCCAAAGAGTCATACATTCCTTTTCCAATTTTAATATTTATGTAAGTCCTAAGTTTATGATTTCAAATAGCCTGATTTTGATAACAACAAACAAACAGACAGACAGAGAGACCAAACAATACCAAAATGTAATGATTTTATGTGCATTAGAGCCCACCACTAACATTTATAATATTATCATGATGTTTACGAATCCATAGTATATATTGCAAAATTCTTCATATACCTTACTCAAGACTATTTCATTTCCATAAGTAGAAAGCCTAAGGTATAAAATTTAAACAAACTACATTTATATTTATTTAGTGATAAATCATATCATGAAATAATTTTAATGTAAATAGTGTACTTACTAATGTTTTCACTGCTTGAACAATAGTGTATAAATCCTCATATACTTATGACACTTATTTATGCTTTATTACATCTCATGTTCAAATTAGATATGGACACTGGATATATTCAGCAGTATCCAAATGAAAAGCATAATTACTCAGAATTTAGGTTTATGTATTCTTTTAGTTGCAGATTATACAATCCCTTCTGTGCTTTGAAGTGCTAAGCAATAAAATGAAATTGAACATATGAGTAACTTAAAGCTTCTGTATGTGTGCTATAATATAACACATTATATTTATATTTCATTGCTAATTTAGAAATAGAAATATTCTCTCATTATCTAAGTGAGCTTTTTTAAATCATATTCATCACATCCTGTTTGCATGGCTATTATAAAATACTCTGGCATTAGGATGGGGTCCATTGGAGATGATGATGTTAAGAGGTCTGCAAATTAGTGACCTTTTATAAATAAACCCAGGGATTGAACTTTTCCCTTCCATATATTAGGATATAATTTTTAAAAATACCATCATAGACCAGGTTATAGTCCATTACCACTTATGGAAGTTTTTGGCACCATCATTTTGAAATTTCCAGTTTTTGGATCTATATATGAAAAAAATTGAGGTGGAAGAATAAAAATGAACAATTATTATTTAAATTTCTACTTAGTCCATAATCTTTTTTGATAGTACCTCAGACAGACTGTGGTCAAAATCCAAGTAATAATAGCCAAACCAACTGTTAATTGCTTCATAATATCCACAATATATAAACCAATGCACACTATTGAAGGGAGTGGATGGGGGTGGGCTGGGAGAAGGTGATGGGGGGTGGAGGAGGGAAGGAGAACTGTGATTAGAAAGTAAAATGACATTAAAAAAATAAAGCAATGGAGTATTAACTGTAACAAATGAGCAACTAGAAAACAGTGAACTTTATTGGAAATTTCATGGGCCAAAATGAGGAACACCATTTCTGTATTTTTTGTCTTTCATATGTAATATTTCAAAACATTAATAAGAATTATTAATTATGAATTGGTACACAATACATTATCCATCTCGGAGGATATTCTTTCTTAGTATAAACTGCACTTTCAAATATTCACCTCTTCTGTTTCATTAATGTCATGTGACAATATTCTAATAAAGTTTATTCTTTATTTTTTCATTTTCTCCATTTAGTTTGTTATTTTGAACTTAAAACATATTAGATCAATCATGTGATAGTATAAGGACTGAAAGAAAAAAAGTATAATGTCTCAAATTTTTATTTTTCCCTTTTCTATACTCTCACCTATGAGATGGTAAATAAAAACTGACACTGTTTAAGTTTTAAAAAAATTTAATATGTTAATATGGAATGGTTGTACAGTGTTTCATCACAGAGTGTTTTGAGAAACATATTCAGTAACACTAAATATAAATATTCACTAGTTCTCTTAAAATTCATTCTAAAGTTGTGTAGGACAATGGTCTGTATTCTGTCAATTATATTTTAAATAAACGTTGATTGGCCAGTAACCAGGCAGGAAGTAGAGGTGGGGCAATGAGAACAGGAGAATTCTGGAAAGAGGAAAGCTCTCTGCAGTTGTGACCCAGACATAGAAGAAGCAAGACGTGACTGCCTCGCTGAAAAAGGTACTGCTCTATGTGGCCAACATAGAAAAGAATAATGAGCTAATATAAGTTATAAGAGTTAATAAGAAGTCTGAGCTACTAGGACAATCAGTTTATAACAAATGTAGACCTCTGTGTGATTCTTTGGGACTTAATGTCTGCCTGACCTGGTGGGACAGAAAACCTCAGTAAACACTAAAGTTTAAATTTTTAGATCTTTCTAGACAACTGCAAAACAAATGCTCAATATGTATAATTAAGTTTATTATTACAGGGAATATACTAGCAGATTTGATAAGAAAGATCAGCCACATAAACTGTTTTTTTTTAATTTGAGTACCAGCAGTGTGTTACTTCCTTTAACAAAACAATAGGCAAAAATAAAAGTTTTAGTACTTTTTATTGTGGCTTATTATAGATGCTTTCACTTGTGGTTATGAAGATCATTTTTTCTTTTACTAAACATAGATTTTTCATTGCCCTCACATAATATGTCCTGCTTATGGTTTAGCCTCCCTCTACTCCTCTCACTTCCTCTGGTCCCTGACAGATCCACAACTATTTTCTCTCTAAGTAGAAAACAACAGGTTTTAAGAGATAATAATAAAATAAAACAAAGTGTAATAAAATAGAGTACAAAAAGAAAAAAACAAAAACTATCATTTTAGATTAGGCTAAAATAAATAAATAAATAGAAAGAAACCAAAGGAAAGACACAGAAAGACGTACTTATAATTCTACATAAGAATGTCATAAAAACATAAACTGAACCATATTGTTAGATGGGAGAAAAAACAAAGTATGTATAACTAACAGAATAAAATAAAAATGAAATAATGGTTAGTGTAAATATATAAGAAAATTCATATTTATATTTCTTGCTTGGGTTACCCAAATCAGGATGACGTTTTCTAGTTCAATCCATTTGTCTGCAAATTTCATGATGCCATTTTTTTTTTTTTTTGGTCAGATGAGGAATACTTTATTTTTGTAATGGTATAATGCTTTCTTTGCAAAAATCTCAACTTTGCAAAGTTGAGAGACATCTAGGTTGATTCTAATTTCTAGCAATTATGAATAAAGTAGCATTGGCTGAACAAGTGTTCCTTCAGGGAGATGAAGCATCTTTTTGCTTTATATCGAAGAAGATTAGAGGATCTGGATGTAGTTCAATTTCTGCCTTCCTGAGGAACTACCACTCTGATTTCCATAGTTTTCTCTCACCCTAACAATGGGTGAGTATTGCACTTACTCCAAATCCTTGAAAGCATGAGCTATATTTGGCTTTATTGATCTTAGCAGTTCTAGAGGGTCTTGGAATACTTTTAGGTTTCATTTCCCTAAAGTAAAGGATGTTTACGTCGCTTTAAGTATTCCTTAATCCTTTGATTTTCTTCTTTTGAGAATTCTTTGCCTAGATCTGTACTCCATTTTTTAACTTATACACACACAAACACACACACACACACACACACACATATATATTTCCTCGTTGTATGTGTAGTTATTTGGTAAGCAGTTGGTAAATCTTTTCCTATTCTGGAGGCTGTTACTTTTTTCTAGTGATGGTGTCCTTTGTCATGCAGAAGCTTCCCAGTTTCATGAGGTCTCATTTATTAATTGTTGATGTTAGTGCCTATGTTAATGATATTCTGTTCAGAAGGTCTTTTGCAGTGTTAGGGAGTTCAAATTTATTCTTCACTTTCTCTTCTATTTGTTTCATTTTACCTGGTTTTATGATGAAGCCTTTAATCTGCTTGTAGGCGAGTTTTGTGAAGTGTAATAAGTACCGGTCTATTTATAGTCTTTATATAGGCATCCAGTTTGACTAGCTCATTTCTTGAAGATGCTATCTTTTTTTCCAGTGTGTATTTCTGGCTGCTTCATTAAAATCAGGTGTCCACTTGTATGTGGATTTATGTGAAAAAGGACAATAGCTCAGAATTGAGAATAATAGAAGGTTATTTATTCAGGGGTAGACTCACAAGTCAGAATCCACTGCTGGAAAGGAGAACAGCAGCCAAATCTCACAGCTTGAAAAGAGGCCTGAGGCATGCTTTGCATTGGCATAAATAGTATATGAAGCCATGACCAAGTGAATGAGAAAGTTAAAGGATTCTGGATGTAGGATTTCCTACAGTATCTCCCCCTTTTGTTTAAATAAGAGTTCTAAGCCTGATACAAAATTATATGCAATAAGAACAAATATATTCAATAATTATCCTATCCTAGTTAGTTTAAGTCTTGTATAATAAATAACTTGGCCAAGTCATGAGAGGAATGTAACTAAAACTATCTAGTCTTCAACTCCATCAAAGATCAGAGAAGGGAAATATTACTTGAGTAAGCAGGAAGTGCAAGCAAGCAACTTCCAAAATGTGCAACAAATAACAGAAACAACTGGCTACCTGGGCAATCACCCAAAGTCTCAGTTCCAACAGTGAAGCAAAAAACTTTGGCTAAGTTGTAGCATAACTGACAGACCATTTTCAGAGGCAGGAAAATTATCAAAATGGTCTTTCCTTGTCTTGGCAAGATTTGACAGTCCTTTTCTTGTGTCCTGCTTATCTTTCCCCAGATACCATGTACCCTGTCAGTGGTTGAGACAGGGACAGTTCCTGACCAAAGGCCAATTTTGCCAAGACGAAAACTATTTCCAAGTGGAGTATCTTTGGTGCTCACAATTCTCTCGGGAATAGATCAGTGCTTCCAGGAGCATTTGTGTCTCACATCAACAGAATTCTAAGTTGTTTAAATGCTATCTTCTACAATTCTCTGACGTGGTTGAAGATTACCTGCCTATGCAAAATATGATCCCTATGTATCTAAAGAACCTGATTCGTCTAACTATAAGTATGACAAACATAAATGACTATTGATCTATAATTCTTAATACCTATATAACTTCAAGACTAAGACTTCATATTAGAATACTATACAATAAATAACTGTGAAAAAATGAGGACAATGACCTCAAAGTGTAAACAATGTATAAGTATCTTGATCAGAAGTACTTTCCATAAACATTGCAACATGGTAAATATATAAAAATGTTTTAAGCAGAGCTAAAAGCATGTATGCATATACTATGACAAAATAAATTTTGCCCAGGTATACAAATATTGTGGACAAAAATAGGAACATATTCAATATAATTTAAGTTTGCATCAATATACAAGAATCTATACCAATGTAAATTACCTATACATAGTAACTCACAAGTATTCACTCTATTACTCGCTATTATTATTAGTGTGAGTAAGCTCACCATAATCTATTATCCCATCCAATCCCCCTTTTGTTTATTTCAAAGATATTCCTTATCCTACAAAATTTTCCTCTAATTCCCAACCTTATACCAATTATAATCAATGCATAAAAGATGTCCTTAACCCTGAGGACAAACTTTGTTGGGAGAGGTGATGTCATCTTCTAGAATTGCTTCCAGCTGTCATGGGGGCGATGTTCTTTCTATGGGATCCTGTGAAAGTAAAATGATGGTTAAGTTCCAAGATTACTGTCTTCTATAATTGCAAATAGTCTCTGAGTAATTGGTAGGGTTTTTCTGAGGTTCCCATTTGGAGTTCTGGGAAGATCATTGTAAAAAAAAGTGCACCATTTCACCTAACCAAGTTGGAACCATCTTGAGCAGCTGGTACCAAAAACAGGTCTTATAGTAGTGCTATCAGGATCATGACATTATATCAACCAGGTAGAGTTGTTGCTGTGGTGCCCCATCTTCTTCCTGGAAACTTCAAAAATTACTGCAGGAAAATTCATTGTTCATTGTGGAAAACTTAAACATTATTTGTGTAGACTATACAGACATATCTATTCAATGAAAGGTATGATAGAGATAAAAATAGGTATGAAGAAAAGTAAATTATTTTTCTAAATTCTTTTTTTCTGTCCTATACCAGATGGCTCTTGACATGAGATGAAATTTTGAATTTTCCTATTAACAACATATTTGGACTTATTGAAGGACAG
The DNA here is from genome assembly GCA_004026605.1 of Ondatra zibethicus. NCBI lineage: Eukaryota > Metazoa > Chordata > Mammalia > Rodentia > Cricetidae > Ondatra > Ondatra zibethicus. Next base: position 28,526 of record PVIU01004464.1, on the reverse strand, counting down.
AGCTGCTGTCCTACTCCAAATCCAGCTCTATATATTCATATATATATAAATATATATGTTTAAATGTATGTGTATCAGTTGCATGACCTCATGAATCACATTCCATTTTCTCAAAGATCCTTTGTGGATATTTATTTTCCATCTCTCAGCATTTAAACATCCAGGGACTTTTGAATTTTTGAAGAAGTGTATTTTCTGGTGAAGATAAGAGCAGAACCCTGCCCCAACCCTTATGAGGATTTCTTACCACCTGTATGGTTGTCACTGTTGTGGATAAGCTATCATTTCTCTTTTAAAAGAGTTTTCTCCTTTTTAAACTATATATTTATTAATTTTGATGATGTCCATAGTTTTTCTTCTCCTGTGGAAATAAGAACAAAATCCCTTCCCCAACATAGCTCATCTCCTGGCTTCCCTTATAGAGGTCAACACAACATTGAAATAAACTGGCTGATTTAATTCAGAAGACTTCTTTATTATCCAGTGTCTCTCTGCTGCTGTTGTCCCTTTCTCATTAGTGTTAAGAAAATTCAAGGTTAATAAAGCATTATGTAATCTATTTCTGGGGTATTTTCCACCCATTTCTGTTTGTTTAACATATTGTTTATAGTTCGATTTGATCTTTCTATAAGTGCCTGACCTGTGGGATTGTGTGGTATACCTGTAATATGCTTAATATTTGTGTAGGAGGGCCTTCTGTATTTGTGTTGCTTTCATTGGTTGAATAAAGAAACTGCCTTGACCTTTTAATAGGACAGAACTTAGATAGGTGGGGAAAAGAGAATTGAATGCTGGGGGAAAGAGGGCAGGCAGAGAGAGCTGCCATGGAGTCGCCAGAGTCAGACATGTTGAATCTTTCCCAGCAAGCCATGACCTCATGGTAAACACAGATTAATAGAAATGGGTTAGATCAAGATGTGAGAGTTGGCCAAGAAGAGGCTAGATATAATGGGCCAGGCAGTAATTTAATTAATACAATTTCTGTGTGGATATTTTGGGGGATAAGCTAGCCAGGCGCTGGAATCGTGGCCTGCTCGCCTCTTACTACATAATATTATAATAAGCAAAAATCTATTCCATTTCTTAGAGACATATCCTAAACCATTATCTGTCTTTATCTGTGCAGGTATACCAATTATAGCCATAACTTCTAATAAATGTGTGATTACTGAATCAGCCATTTCTGAGCTTAAATGTTGCCCACTGAAAACCTGAATAAGTGTCAAGGGTATGGTGTACATATTTTAACTTTTCTAATTCTGCTTAGTGAAAGACATCCATCTGCAAGATTTCATTCCTTTGAGTACCCTTTGGGTTAGTTCCTGCAGGCAATGGTATTTAGTTATAGAAAGAGCAAGTAGGACATCTCTTTATAATCTCTTTATCTTGTTGCCATGTGATGGAAAACTCTTTCTTTAAACCTTTGCTATTGACATGTTTCTTATAAAATTCTGAGGCCTGCAACACACTTCCAATCAAAAAATGATCAATTTCTGCATTACCTTGTGCTATAGGACCTAGCAGACACATATAGGGTCTAATGTGTGTTATGTATGTAGGACAAAGCCTATTCCTGATTATGTTTTGCACCTGGAGAAATAATGAAGTTAATTTTGTATCATTTGTTATAAATTCAGCAATTTCAAATGCAAGACAACTCGTTCTGCATATTGTAAATCAGTAACTATATCAAGAGGTTCTTTAAAATCCCTTAGCACCATGAGAATAGTATATAACTCTGCCTTCTGGACAGAATTATACAGGCTTTGTTCCACCTTACATAATTATTCTGATTTGTATCCTGTCTTCCCTGATTTATTTGCATCAGTATAAAATGTATGGGCTCCAGGTATTGGAGCATCATGTACAATTCAGGGAAGAATCCAAGAAGTTATTAAAATAACGTTAAATGTATTGCTTTTGAGATAATTGCTATTAATATCTCCCAAAAGATTAGCAAAAGCTCATTTTCATGGTCATTGTCTTCCCAAAACTTTTTTACTTCATCAGGAGTGAAAGACACCATGATCTCTGCTGGCTAGTTGATAAAGTCTGAATTTACATTTATAATTAATTCAGAGAATTTATGAATGTAAGTTTTCAAATTTTACTTGGTTTATGTGGTAAAAAGATCCATTCTAAGATAATATCATCCCTCTGCATTAAAATTTCTATAGGAGAAATTTGATAAGGCAATATGACTAGAATACAATTAAGATTTGGATTCACCCTATTCACATGTGCCTCCTGTAATTTCTCCTCAATAATTGTCAATTCCTTTTCTGCTTCAGCTGTTAATTCTCTGGGACTATTCAAGTCTTTGTCACCATCTAAGGTTTTGTTTAAATGAGTTATTACATCAGGTGTTATCCCAACAGCTGGTTGTATACTGGAAATGTCTCCTAACAATCTTTGAAAGTGATTAAGAGTCCACAACCAGTCTCTCCTAATTTATGCCTTTTGTGTTCTAATTTCCTGTAAACCTATTTTATAACCTAGGTAATTGACAGAATCTCCTTTCTGTATTTTTTTCAGGAGCAATTTTTAATACCCATTTGGGCAAAACTTTCTTATTTCTTCAGTGGTGTCAGGTTGCCTTGTCTGTCTTTTGTTTATCTTCATTCATTGGTCCATTTTAGGCCTTTGCTACACCTTCTACATATACCTGAAGGCTGAGTCCTCCTACTCATACCATTTCCAGAGGAGATAAAATTTCTAGGAATTCCTTGTCTACAGTACCTTCTCAGATATCCTATTCTACCACAATTAAAACATTTGGTATTTTGATGTATACTCATTCCTTTGGAAATTGCTTTTCCTACCCAAGATTCAGTATTATAGTCAAATGTCTCAATATTCATTATATGCAGGATCCATTCATCCATAGGTGCTGATCTAATCTTTAAAGGCTTAAGTATCTTTTTGCATTCTAAGTTTCATTTTGAAAAGCCAGATAATCAATAAGTACTCATCTAGCATCTGGGTCTGTTACTACTATTTTTACAGCCTTAGTTAATTTTTGAAAGAAGTCAATAAAGGGTTCTCTCTGGCCCTGTTTAACCCTGGTATATGATTCAATTCCTTTTTCTGATTCTTGAATCTTGTTCCAAGCATTTAAGGCTGCTTTGTTGCATAGCAACAAGATTTGTTCATTGTAAAGTGCTTGAACCTGTGGGTTAGCATAATTCCCCTCACCAACAATTTGATCTTGGGAAATCTCAATTCTTTTTTATTTTCCCTGTTTTTTTTAATTTTAGCATCTTCCTAGAAATAACATCTAAACATCAACTAGAGCCCATCATCCAGGACTGCTGAAACTAACTGGAGCAGTTAGTTTCAATGCATTGCCTTGATGCTAGAAACCCATGTCTTTATTATCACCCTAAAAATGTGGAATGCAAAACATAATTTATGACTGCTTGCTTAATTTCTTTTAGATCATTCATTCCTATAGGTATCCATCTACCTTCTTTGGATCCTTTGGGGCCTTTAAAACTTGATGATTTGCCAGAGTAGATTACAAGGTAGGAAGCTAAAACCCTTGGCAAGTCTTCTCTGACACCTACTGGTGATGTTAAATTCTGTCTTTGTGCCTTCTTTCCTTGTTCATCAACTCCAGTGATTTTCTCAATCATTTCAAATCTTTTTACTATTGTCTTTTGTAAGTCCTGAATCTTGTGGCCTGTATACATTTCTAGTTATTTCCCTGAGGCACCTAGCCTCTGGTCCTCATTCTGCACATGTGATTCCAAGGTCTAAAGTTTCTTCTTTAAAAATAACAACTCATCCTTGGACATTATTTTGATAGTGTGAAGACTGCCATCCTGGAGAGATAGTCTGTCTGCTAATATATCACAACTTTTTAACAGATTTTGATTGTCAAATTCAACAGTATGAATGCTTTAAGATAAATTCTCACCCTTAGATATGGACTCAATATTGTCTGTCAAATCAATGTTACCCTTTTCAATGGTATTAATTTTCTCAGGTAACTTTTGATTTTCGATGGTATTAATCTTGTCAGCTAGTTGTTCATTATTAGTCTGTAAAGACTGTATCATTCCTAAAAGTGCCACATTCTTTCTTAATGATATAATTTGATGAAAAATACTGAGTCCTAATATCCAATAAATGTAAGTATCACCATAACCATATAAGCTTTGCAGAATGCAATTTGTAGTATTAGCAAAATGTTACAAAAAGTTTCAATAGTAATGTAGTCTGCAATATTTATTTATTAATTACCTGTTATGAGATCTGGTAAATTGTTTTAGGTGTAATAATCTTTATTGTCCACCAGGTGTTGTGATTGCAGAGTCACAACTAGCAGTGATGCCATCTGTGGCACCAGGAAAGGTCCTGAGCCACTTTAGTTTCCTGCCTTGGTACTGGTTAAATACTGAGAAATATGCTTTGCTTGACAAATTAAAAGCAATTAAATCAATTCTGTACACAAAGCAAGAAACCCAGAACTCACGGGCAGAGAGTACAAACCGGAAGCTGCACATCTCACCACATAGCAAGGAACCATGCCAGGGAACTACTCCAGGGAACGAGGCAGTGGGGGGAGGGGGCGGGGAGTTTGTATGCACTTGGGAAATTTATGATAAATTTTAGTTTCCTAGAGGAAAAGCAGAGATGTAGCCTGTTCAGTTTGCTACTATGTAAATTTGGAAATGGGGAATAAGATATGAGGCTAAATATGTTCATTATATCTCTCTGTGGCTTATGGATTTGGGCAACACTGAAAATGATAGTCTCAGTTGAAACAACCACAACATACAAGACATCTCCCAACGGTTTGTTATGTTTATCAAATTACATGTACTTCATGTGAAAGAAAGAGAATATGCCCAAGAAATATGTTGTAAAGATGAATGTTGTAAATATAAATATTTAAGTGGAAATAATGCATTCTGATTTTCTAATGTAGAAAGAGGCATTCAATGTTTTGTCTTACTGTAGACCATAGAGAATTTCCCTTGATGCAATTGCACTTTCATCTCTCTGCATGTGAATGAAAGAGTAAGCTGCTTGAATTTAAGGCATCAATATAATTAGCATTTCATTTGCCTCTGGAGGATATAAAGGTCTTGATTCATTCACTGCAACAGTGGTTTTGTTCTCTCCAAGTCTCAGGAGTTAATAACAGAAGGGCACAGATTATTAAACAAAGTGCTCTCTACCCTGTTTCATCAATTCCTTAGCTTTTCCCGCACAAATCCCAAACTACGATTTCTTTTCTATAACTTCAATGAGGCTTTATCTAGATAAATTTTATAGCAGTCAAGATACATTAACCAAGCATATATTAATTAGTGTTGATAACATGCCTAAAGAATATATGCAGGTGAAGAAATCTTAAAAGAGAGAGCAAACTGGGCTTTGAAACTCTGAAACTCTATTCCTTATATAAGATGCTTCTAGGATGACCATATTAAATGGCAACCTGCACATGTTGTACTTTGTAATATTGGAAGACACTCTTTCTTTAGATTGCTTGATTTCAACTTGTAGAGAGCTATTTCATCTGCATATAAGAGCCACCAGGGTATAACTAATCCTGAGCACAGACCAAGATAGATACATGTATCTGTGTATGTGGTTTTTACCACTTTTAAAATTGTCCACAGATGCTGACCTAAAATCATACAGAACATACAGTAATTCAGCAAAAGAGTAGGCCAAAGTTTACCTTTTGGACAAAAGTGGATATGTCATCTTTCCTCCATCCCATCATTTGTTCTGCTTTTTAATTTATAATGGTGTTTAGTTTATTGGATTGCAACTTTCTACCTTCATTTGCTATGTTACCAAATTCAGTCAAATTCCCCTTTACAATGCTTTTGTCCGAGTTTAAAATTCTGTTTTGAAAGAAGTATAAACTCATATACCTCAAATTCTTACTCCATTAAAATAGGAACACAAAGTTAAAATCTCCTACAGTTAAACGTATTTTATCTTTTTAGCATTAGTCAAGGCCTTAGACAGTCAATATACTATAGGTTTAATATATATTTGTGAACTTCTCTGAATACTGTTTATTTGCAATAAAAATATTTTCAGTAGCATTAAGCATAAGATAAGAGTTTCAGGCATCTTGTTTAAAATGAGGAAAAATGAAAGGCAATGGCAACATTAGTCATCAACTATTTCAGAATCTAGCTGCACAAAATCTGTTTGGTTTCAAGCTTTCCAGGCCTGGGGATAATCCTCTTTGATTCTTAGCTTTCCCTTCTGAGTAATTCTTCCTTTTAGCAGAGGCAACATGTTCTTGCAGTTATTGTATTCAGTGTGTTTCTTGCATATACAATTTGTGAGTTTTATAGATTGTTTCTCTTTTGTTCTTTCTTGGCTCCCTTTTCTATTTTGACATCTTAGATGTACAGGCAATATTTTGTGATCATATTCGCCCCTGTTGAACTTCTAACATCCTTTCCCTTCTCCCTTTCCCCTCTCTTTTCTCCTTTACCTTTATTTCTTCTCCTCTCTCCCTTCTCACTCATGCTGATATCCTCCTCCTTCTCAACTATTCTGCCTCCTACTTCTATTGCTTCCCGTATGTGCATTTGAATCACTGAACTTCATTAGAGTTACTCTATTTATGATGTGGAGGGGCTATTTACTGGATCATTGGATAATTTATCACTGGCTACAAACAGGGAGAAAAGACTACCTAACTTCCTCTAGCAATTATTAAGTATATAGTACTTCCCTGGGAGAGGAGAGGCCTCATGTATACTTCTCCCATCCTTGATGGAAGTCAAGAGCTGATCTTATGGAGACGGTCATAGTCACTGTGTTTTCATGATTGTAATAGCCCTTCTGGTTCAGAAACCAGTGTTTGATAGCTATGGCCTCAAAACTTAGTCATTTATAATCTTTCTACACCTTCTTCTTTGGTGTCCTCTGATCTTAACCCTCTTTAACATAGGATAGTTATACTTTGGTAATACATAATCAGGAGAAACAGGATTATTCTAAGTTTATCTTTCCATGTTTATCTATATTCTGTAGCATCATGCAAATATACTCATGCAGGTAAATCCTATATGAATACAGAATCATAAACACATGAGTCACTCCTATAAAATGCAGAATCTCCTTCTGCTTTAGTATTAGACAAATGCATTATACATTTAATTTTTCAATTACATTTTTGTATATCTGAGACTCCCAAAGTGTTAATATTCTGAGGTGCCACTTATTATGTATTGATAGTCAAGCTTACTGATCTGATTGTATAGTTTCACAATTGATTATTCCACAAATAGTTACCTTTAGTTTAGTATAAAATGTATATAGTTTAATTAAGTAAATAAATAAATCTCATAATAACACCTAGATTTGTATTCAATTCAGTTGGTGGTTCATATGTATCCCTTTAGCTGAACATTAAATTAACATTCTTATTTGACCCTGGGTACTCAGAACTCATCAGAGAAACTTCTTGAGAATAGGAAAAGCACATAAAGGACTGAGTTGGTGCAGTGTGAAATATATTAAGATAAAATAATTTGAGCTTTATCCTGTTTCTAATTACCACTGTTATTGTCTATTCTTTTTTGTATGTAATATTCTACCTCTCCTATCTCTGTCTCTCTTTTTCATTGTGTTCATGTGCATGCCTGCATGCTTGCATGAGTAGAGGTACACACATGTTGGGGGACATAATTGATCTAGGCTGTTTTCCTTGACCACACTCTACTTCTCTAATTGTGTCAGATTTGGTTGTTGAACCTAGAGATCACCAATTCCATATACCCTTTCTAGATAGCTTGTACTGAGAATCTCTGTGCATTATTTTTCTATAAAGGAAAATACATATATATTAGAGCGATTCATAATCTGTGGTCTAGTTTGTCCAACAATGGCTGTCTCCCAACACAAATTATAAGAATCTAGAAGGTTTTCAGTTCATTAGGCTGAATGATCTCCATTATATATCAGAATCCCAAAGAATCAGACTCTAATGCCAGTAAAAGAATGAAATTGCAATTGATAACAAGGACAAGCAAGAAAATAGCAAAAGGTTCCTTCTTCCATGTTCTTCATACAGGTTGCCATCAGAAGGTGTGGCCCAGGTTTAGGTGGATCTTTCCACCATAAGTGATAAAGATCAATTGTGACTCTTCTGGTTTCAAATGATGTATTTATGATAAATCCCTCATGAATATAGGTAGCTCCCTGGGGTTTAGTTAGCTACTAATGTAGTCAAGCTGAAAACCAAGACTAGATATCATAATATGTGTTTGCAACTTGAGTGCTGTTATTGCAGGGAACATCCAGTGTTTATTCATGGGTGAGAGATCTGAGCACAGGACTAAATGCTTTTATAGCAATTTCTTTATAGACTTGTATAATTTTCATATTAAGTTAACAGTATCTTATTCCTTTTGAGTAAACTTGTTTTCCATATTTACATTGTTTCTTCATCTCTTACATAATTACTCTCCATTTTCCCCACGAATATGCATGCTGATTTACAATTTTTAGACACTTTTAAAGGCACAGGGTTACTATTTGATAGAATGAACACATTCTGAAAGTAGACATGAAAACTACAATCAATAATAATTTAATTGGGTGGAGATGGAGGAAGCCAGCCAGGTGCCACTATGATGAACAAATATGTGATAGAGAGATGGAGAAAAAAGAAAAATGGAGTAATTAGTGCCCTCTGGAAAGAGGCAGAACTGGACACAAGACGGCATTGATATGTGTGAGAGAGGTTGAGGTGTATATTGGAATATGATATTGCCCAGTGCTGTGCAGCATCCTGGAGCATATACAGACATTGACTTGGCCCCCAAACACTCTACCCAGCCTCAAGATCACCCTAGTTCTGGGCAATGACGGAAGTCTGAGATGAGGAACAGTTCCCTTTCTGGATTGCACCTCTTTAAAGGATCAGCCTGGTCCGGGATGCCACTAGAGATCATGTTGGTGTATGTGGTTTATACTGCTGCCCCTAGTGCTGATAAAGCCCGAGTTATGTGTGCACTTAACAGTCTGTGCGGCTGAATGAAGCCTTGACTATTTCCCTGTGATTTGTTGTCTCAGGGGACCATGTTGGTGTGAGTGGCCTCTGTGCTATCTGAGACTAAGTTGGAGTCCCACGGTCTGTGTTGGGCCATGACTGCATCTGAAGTCCTACTGCAGCCAAAGTCTGTGTTATGGTCCTGGTCCATGTCATTATTGCAGACCATGTGGATGTCCAGGATCTATGCTGCAGCCTGAGACCACTTAGGTGTAACAGGGCCTTGTCTGAGTCTGTGGCCCAAATGCAGCAGGTGGCAGTGTTTATGGTCTATGCTGTCACCAAAACCTGTGTATAGGCCTATGCTAGGTTCTTGCTGACTGCAAAGAGATAGGAAGCTTTTTTCCTGTAATACTGATGACTGCAGACACATAGCTGGGAGGGAGGGGGGACATAGAACTGCAATAACCCCCAAACTCCCAACCCAGCACCCCCAAAATTAACAGCCTAGACAGGAAGCCACTGAAGAGAGCTGTTCAAAGTGTTATGGGGATGCAGAGCTGTAGGTCTCCATAACTTCTGGCTTCTGTCAGGGGTTTGGGAGGGGAAGGACTCACTTCTCTTTATGGCTCAGGCATTGAGAGTTTGTTCATGCTCCAGAAAATATAAATAACAAAAATTAGACGTTTTCTTATATTTATTCTTCCTTTTTGGGGGGTGTCACAAGAGTGAGGAGGCAGACTTGGGATGTCTGGGAAGGGAGTGTGATTGGGGTACATGATATGAAATTAGCAGATAAAAAATATGGTAAAAAAATAGTAATTTAAATGTCATTAATTGCTTAGCTATTATGTATCAATATCACAAAATCAATACAAATACATGACTTATATACTATCATTAGAAGGGACACTTACATGCATACATCATTTTATATCATATAAATTTATGTAATATTATTCTTTTCTTTTCCTCTAAAAAAACAGAGGTTATAAGACCATATCCTTGCTGATTCTTGTTTCCTAATATGGGTTATTTCTTCTTTTTGTTTCTCTTTTTTCCTCTGCCCCACATCAGGATTCCCTAACTCCATTTTCATCCTAAACTGAACAGATTCTGTGTGGTGTTCAGTTCTATAACTCTAAATCAATAGAGTCAAATATGAACTTGACCTCTGCATATCTGATGAAAACGGGTACAGTAGATGAGAAACTCATGAATCCTGACAAGTAAAATTAGGTTTAACTTGAGAAGAGATGAGTATGAACAAAAAGAGAACAAAAGCCTCTGATCTTGGGAAAAGAGCTTGAAATCAATGCAGCATTTGATAAAATCATTATATCTTCCTTCCAAGACAAAATGCAATCATTTTCACATATTGTAAAGTAGCTTTATTTGATACTTTGATAATGTTCTACCGAGAGCATAGATGAAACTACATTGAGAATTTCAAGATAAGTGCTTCCTATATGTACAGCTTCATTATTGAGAAGGTCAAAGGTTACATGGTTCATGCTTTCTTGAAACCAGGCCAGATATAATTTTTAATATCTATTCCACTGTTGAACTTTTGAGATATATATTTTTAAATTACTATTCTTTTGAAAGTTAGGATGTAAAATGAATAAAAATAAATTAGGTGAATTGCTTCCAGTACTGAATCTTATGACAGAGTGAGTGAAATTTAAATTGTATTTTCTGTGACTTCAGCTTTCTAATTGTAGAGGTAATGCAGCATACTAAGAGATTTTTCAAGTATGTTTCTCAAAATCTTATAGCAAAGCTTCAGTTACAATAGGAAATGTAGAAATAATATAAAATTATAAGAAGATGAATGACAGTGATGATAATTTATATTCAGAAAATCTACAATCGAGTAAAAATTTTACAAGGAATTAATTATGTTCAAATGATGCTATATGCCAATGCCCAGAGCTAACCTTAAGTGGACAGTATATGATGTTCCTTAAAGATATATAAGCATTTATGAAAATGAGGTAGAAATCAGTCTCAAAGTACTAGATGCAGAATAAATAAACAGTAAATTGACATGAAATACATCATCCATATTGTTGATCTTTGGTACTATGAGATCAAGAAGATTTTAGAGCTGAGACTGGTAAGTCCCTGTTTTAAAACTCTTCATCATGATCTGATACAAATAATTCTGAAATGAACATTTAAGAACTTGTCTTTTCCAGTTTAAATACCAGTGGAGAAAATGCAATGTTTCTGATATTTTTATAAATCTCTCTGGTAAACAGACATCTATTTGCATATCTCAGTTAGAGAAAACCATAAGAGCGAAAGTGATGGTACAATTACCTACAGTCTTCTCGTGACTGATGTCACTGCACCAGGGATGTGTCATTCATCATCCACATTGATGTTCCCTCTTCCACGAGGTAAAGATGTTATGTCACTTAGAAACAGATTAGTTTATCTTACATTATAATAAAATTTGCATTGTCAGTGTCCACCAGTGCAAAAAGTATTGACTTTTAGAAGAGTATCAAAAAAAATGTGATGACTATTACAGCCAATAACGAGTAGAGCAGAATGTTTAGGCAAAAAAGGACATAACTATGAAATTGATTTTATATTTAAGATGGAATGTTCTACATCTTAGAGGTGCAAGATTAGAGGAGTTTCAGGAAACAGAACTTTTACATACTAAGGCAAATGTTGAAATTTAAAGGAAACCTGGTGATATAAGGCAAATTTTAAGGAAAACCCTAAAAGTAAGATATGCTACAGTTTTGTGTCTTTGATAGGTACACTTCAAGACACACTGTGTACCTCTCCTACCACTGGTGTTCAGGAATCCCCAAATGCATTGTGGTAAGATAAGTCATCAAATAAAACTAACGTTTTACTCTAAGTAAAGTAAGTCTGACTCTATGTAAAGAGGCCATAAGAATAACTGATCAGAAAATTAACACCTGTGTCAAAGAGTAGATCAAAAGTATAATTTAAGACCACAGAGGGACAATAAAATACTTAAAGATATACTTCTTTTTAAAAATAATTTTGTTATTTTTTTATTTGTTTGCTTTGTTGTTTTGTCTGTGTCAAGGTATCTGATCCTGTAGTTACATATAGTTGTTACATACACCATGTGGGGGTGCTTGGATTGAACCATGGTCCTCTGGAAGAGCAGTCAATCCTCTTAAGTGCTGAGTCATCGCCCAAGCCCCTAATGATTTATTTCTTGAAAGTAATATATCATGCAGAGACAAATGCTATAGAGATTAGAAATGGCAAGGGGCCTGTCTGCATGGGTCTGCAGAAGGTCCTTTGTATATATGTTATGGCTCTTAAATTGACGTTTTTGTGGGCTCCTAACTATCAGGGTGGGTGTGTTCCTGACTCTTGCCTGCATTTGAGACTCTAGTTAGGATGTCCTGTTCAGCTTGGGTGTGAAGGCTCTTGTCTTGACTTATTGCATTTTTTTTTTTGTAATTGGCTGTTGTCTCCTGTAGGTCTGCCCTTTTCTGAAGGGGAAAAGGAGGGAGCGATAGGGTGGGGGTGGAAGCTGAGAAGAGTGAAGGCAGGGAAAATTGTGGTCAGGATGAAGATGTATTATATGAGAGAAGATCTATTTTTCAATTAAAAGAAAAAAAGATAGAAAAAGAAACCCTATGACACATGCTTGTAAGCTCCTAGCATGTTCATTGAGAGAAACACACAACTGCATGGAGCTGCAGGAAAGACGATGATAAAAGTGTAAGTAATGTAGGTCAGAGATTGAAGATGTATAAATGCACCACTGTGCTAGAACATATTCACAGCACAACAACAACAACATATGGTGAGATCTTTTGCAAATTCACAACAAAATTTCAGTAGGCAAATTAAGAACTATAACTAAATAAATTGGAGCCAACTTCCTGCTGTCTTGGGAACTCTTTCTCAAGTCCAACAAAAACTCAGTTTCTCACACAGGATGTCCAAATTTGTATATCACAAATGAATGGTTTCTTTATTTATAATGAGCTTCTGAGCAATGGATAAAGTAAAACAATATGTTAAAAGATGAATCCAAAAATTACAGAAGAAAACATTTAAATTGCTTATAATCATATAAGATGTAGTTACGTTAATACCTAATACAATTCAGAATAGAATAATTTTCTACCTATAGTTTATTACAGAATGAAAAATATGACCAGATGTTCTTTAAAGAGGCTTGAGGAAATAATATTTTATTCACTGACAAGTAAAGAAATAAAAGATGACCATTGTGCAGGCAAAATTGGCAATAATTATAAATTTCAAATCTGATGTAACATCTCCATCAAATTAATTCCCATTTCTCTGGGTTTTATATTTTCCATGTGGCAAATTTTGCCCATTATGAGTGGAAATTGCTGCATAATATCTCAATAGATACTCTTAGTATCTGTTTGTATACCAACTCTGCCTTGTTGCAATGTTTCATATAAGTCACAAGTGCTCTCCTTCTGCCTTGTGTTCTGAAATAAAGATTACATCAGCAATGGAGCAAATTACAAGTTATAACGATCCTATCCTGAAATCCAGGTACTACCTAGAGCAAAGTTTCAGTTAGCACACAATTGTACACTGTATGAGTAACAGATAAATACTCAATTTCAGCTACACTTACTGAGTTATGAAATAATTGTATTTATTAAAAAATACCATTAAGTACTTTTTATTATTTATAAAGAACATTTATTTGGGTCTTGTTTTGTCATAATTGTGATTATATACACATTCTTCTGAGTAATTATATCCATTCTTCATATAATTAGAATATGGCTTTCTTAAGTAACAATATTTATTATTTTTTGAAATACAAATACAGTATATTTTCTTATTTAAGTTTTTATACGCCTTTTATCCCAATATTTGAGATATATTATAATGTTAATAATAGTTGTTATATGAATTAAATAGAAAAATTATATAACAAAAAAGTAAAATATCAACTTTTATGAAATCTAATTACTTACACATACCATCTATTACTAAAGGTGAAAATCTCAGTGTTTCAAAATAAACACTTATCTACAAGAAGAGATTATTATTATTTTGTGAATCTATAGAAAATAAATCATGAAAATTAATATACTTTCAACTTCTGCCCAATGATGAGGAATATTTAAATGATAGATGCTCAGTATTCGGCGAATTGTCCTTTCCACATTTGTGGTGTGATTAAACACAGTAAGGCATTTAAATCAGAACAATTGATTTGATATGACTTAACTTGCAATAACTATTTTTTTTGCCACTGAGACACAATAAATGTAATTCTGTACACTTCTAACATAAACAGTCTAATTTGTGTTTTAATTCTTTCTTATTTAGATCTCTAACAGTTATTGAATATCTTCTGTTTAATTTGTTCCTTTGTTCTTTGGGTTTCTTAAAAAGTAAACTTGGTTAAGGTGACATGTTTATGCTCATTAGAAAAACTGTCCCACGTACCAATTACATGGCTACAAACAACAACAACAGCCAGTCTTCTTTCCTGCTCTTATGTAGCAATACACCAAGATTATTCCACATTCTCCAAATTTACTTGGAGGTCTTCTGTCGGACATCTCTCTTTGGCAAACATCAACAGTTTCCATCTGCTGAAGTTCCCATCTGTTAGTCAGTGCAAAGTTGTTTTTAATCATCCATCTCTCATAATGCAGGGAGTCTGCTGGAAAGAATCAATGGATAAGGCCTTTCCCACAATCCTAAATTTGTTTTTAGTCAGTCAAATGTTTTATGTCTGAATTCGGATAATACTTAATCATTTGGGAAGTATTTTAAAGATTCAGTATGTATCTGAAAAAATAAAGTTTTGCTACTTTAACAAAACCTAACTCCCTCTGTTAAGAGTTTATTCATCTTGACATGAATATGGTGGTGGGGTGGATTGGAGTAAATGTGCACATTTATATGACAGTTTGGTTCTGTTTGTTTGTGCATTTCTTTGTTTTGTGAAATGGTTTCACTTGTAGTTTCCACCAGGATTCACAGGAAATACAACATGGAAAAAGTTGGTGCTCTACAAAGAGATACTGTGTATATTTTACAAATACTGACTATGTATACCCTATCCTACTGAGATACTGTGTATATTTCACAAATACTGACTATGTATACCCTATCCTACTGAGCTACTGTGTATATTTCACAAATACTGACTATGTATACCCTATCCTACTGAGATACTGTGTATATTTCACAAATACTGACTATGTATACCCTATCCTACTGAGATACTGTGTATATTTCACAAATACTGACTATGTATACCCTATCCTACTGAGCTACTGTGTATATTTCACAAATACTGACTATGTATACCCTATCCTACTGAGCTACTGTGTATATTTCACAAATACTGACTATGTATACCCTATCCTACTGAGATACTGTGTATATTTCACAAATACTGACTATGTATACCCTATCCTACTGAGATACTGTGTATATTTCACAAATACTGACTATGTGTATCCTATCCTACTGAGATACTGTGTATATTTCACAAATACTGACTATGTGTACCCTATCCTACTGAGATACTGTGTATATTTCACAAATACTGACTATGTGTACCCTATCCTACTGAGATACTGTGTATATTTCACAAATACTGACTATGTGTACCCTATCCTCCTGGCCCATTGGACAGAAGCTGTTGTAGAGCCTGATTAAAAGTTAGGCAGAGAAGGAATTGACTTGGATTTAGTAAGAAATTGGAGTCTGCAGATAATCTTGTCTAGAATATTGGCTTTGACATATAAAAATTGGCAAAATAGATGAGATCTAGCATGTTCAGGACTGGGAAGTAAATATGGTAAGGGTGTAAAATATGAAATTTCCAAATTATCAATAAGAATATTATGTTAATAAAAATGTCCAAAACATTTTATCAGCATTCTAGATTTTCACTTTATATTAAAAAGTGAGATATTAGCTAACAACAATTATGTTATTGTTTTATATATAACAATAATATATAACAAATATATTTTATATAATATAAATATGTAAAAATAATGGGTGCCTCAAGTATTTAAGATATTTTGCTACTGTAATCAAAATAATTTCTGACTTGTTAGTATACAGTTATAAAATGGTGTGTGAAGTGAGAACAAAAAAAAAAAAAAGAAAACAATAAAAGAAATCCAGTGCAGGAGAATTGTCTGTATTCTGTCAATCATGATTTAAATAAACACTGATTGGCCATTAGCAAGGCAGGAAGTATAGGCGGGAAAACCAAACAGAAAGTAGAGGTGGGAGCAATAAGAACAGGAGTATTCTGGGAAGAAGGAAGCTCTCCCGCACTCCTGCCCAGACCACTGAAGAACCAGGATGTGACCTGCCCCACTGAAAAAGGTACTGAGCCATGTGGCTAACATAGATAAGAATAATAGTTTAATATAAGCTATAAGAGCTAATAAGAAGCCTGAGCTAATGGGCCAATCAGTTTATCATTAATATAGACTCTCTGTGTGATTTTCTTTCGGACCTAATGACTGTGGGACCTGGTGGGAGGACAGAAACCAACCAGGCCTTCATGTTACAGAAATCTGATTAATTATCATAGAAACTTAAATGGAAATTTAAATTCAAGTGGAATGAGATTGTTAAAGGAAAGATTCAATAAGAACTTTTCTATAACAAGGAAAACACTGTATATAAATACACCCATATTCAATCTGAGTCTCAGTGGGGCAGCCACTTGATCGTTTTGTAAGTATTAGGAAATATAGAATGCCTGCTGGGGATTTTTTTCCCTCATGGCCAAAACTAACAATTTCATTACCTGCTTTGCCATGATAGCATTAAAAAGTCCCCTCGAGTTTTTAAGTATGTGTGGATTTGGTAGAAGTGTTGATTTAAGAATTAATTTTTCACTGTCTTTTTTTCCCCAACGTAATTTCTCTGAGTGTGATGGTTTACTGACTGTGTCTGAATAGCTCTCTCTATCCTTAGAGGCCCTTCCTCCTAGCCTGTATAATTTACCTGATGACATTTCAAGGGAAGATACTAAGCAGGGAATGGTAAAAGACATCTGAAGACTTAAGTTACTCACTAATACTTTGTATTTTAAAGTGTTTAAAAATATATCCATAAAGAGGTGATTTCTTTTGAAACACCACTAGCATCACTATTTAACACCAGTAACATAAGTCTTGTTTGATTTATCTCTAAGGTAATGGGTGATCTTATGTTAATGTGATCAGGGTACAGTATGGGAAATTTCAAAATAATCAACAAAAATATTCTTTAAAAAAGGCATACATGAGTAAGTGCAACCTTTGATCTTATACATTCTGTACTGGGAAAAGTGTTTACTCTCTTACATGGCCTTAGGCTACAAGTAAACACTCTCTCTGTAGGTAGAAATTAATTTAAATTTCTAAAGATGCTTCAGGGATAAATCCTGAAATGGTACCAGCAATGCTCAATTCACTTCTCCCTTGTTCACTTTACAGGGCAGTGGATTCCCTTGGGCCAAGGACAGCACACTGTTCACATTTCCAAGTCATTTACACCATTATTATAGCTGTGAAATATTCTGTGACTTAACTGAACACTCTAGAAGAACATAGTTTTCAATTTGAAATGAAAATAGCTTAATTTCATTCACAATAGCTTCAAAAATATATCTTGGAATTAATATAACAAACAACCAGAAAGAATTAAGCAAAGCAAACTTTAAGACACTATACAAAATAATGAAAAAAATTCTAGAATGTGTGAAGACCGCCCATGTGTGTGGATTGGTAAGATCAATACCCCAAACCAACCTACAAAGAACAAGCAATGTACAGAGATTCAATGAGAATCCTCAAAATTCCAAAGTAATTCTTCACAAAAAATGGAGAAAAAATAATTTTATATGAAAACACAGTAGTCCCTGTGTAGCCTAAACAACATTGAAAATTTAAATACTGCCTGAGGTGTCATTATATCTGATTTCATCTTATACAACAGATCCACAGCTTAAAAACAACAATAACAACAACAACAAAAAAAAACAGCATTGCACAAGTACAAAAACAGACATATTTATCAATGGAATAGAATCGAGGTTGCAGGCAGAAGTTCCTGCACCTGCAGCTATGTGATTTTTGACAAAGCTGTCAAAAACATATGTTGCAGAAAACACAACGTCTTTACCAAATGGTGGTGGAAAAACTGGCTAGTAAACATAGAGAAATGAAAAGCAATCTTTCTCTCTCAACTGGTCATCTTTCTTTCTCATCTGCACACAAATCAATTTGCAGGTCGGTCAGAGATTTCAATGTTATTGTCCAAACTCTAAAACATCTAGCAAAGCGAATAAGGGATATATTTCAAAGTACATAATCTGTCTACGTCCTCTATTAATAGGACTCCAGTTACCTAGAAAATAAGAGCTACAATCAAGAAGTGGAAACTCAAAGAATGAAAGAAAGCATCAGTACAATTCTAAAGATAGCACATGGACAGGGGATAGCCCAGAGGGCCTTAATCATAAATAAAGAACTGCCGGCAACTAAGGAGTGTTGACATCAAGAAAGTTGTTCACTATCCTTAACTTTCAGGGATATGCAAATTAAAACTACTAAACCACACAGAGAGGACAATATTATAAAATAAAAGACAACAAGTGCTGGGGAGGTTGAGGGCAATTGGGAAAACTCACGTACTCCTGGTGGAGTTAAACTGGTGCACTTATTGTGGGAATCATTGCAGCACTTTCTTAGAAAACTAGCTGTACTTAATGACCCAACTTCATCTCCTGAACACAGTCCAACAGACTACTATTTGATATTACAGAAACGCATCATTCCTTCTGTTTGTAGCTGTTCTATTAACACTAACTAGGTCACAAAAGCAGGATAAATGAGTCAACTGATGAATAGATAATAAAAATGTGCTTCTTAAACATAATAGAATTCCATTAATCTGTAAAGAAAATTTAAATTTTATTTGGAGATAAACAGTGATGGAGCAGATTATACTGAGTAAGGTAACTTCAGACTGAAGAAGCATATTCTCACTAATATTGAATCTTATTACCAAAGCTTTAGATGTTTATGTATAATTTGAAATACATACAATCTTGAAATCAAGAAATATATTACTTGGATTATTGTGGGGAAGCAAAAAATTAAAGGGAAGGCATAGTAGAAAAAGGAGATATAAATAAGAAAAGAGGAATAAGGTAGTAGGAATTTTAAGTGAGGAGGGGGATACTAGATAGGGTATAGGACATTTTGAGATTGATCATTAACTCTAAGGATGATTGAAAAACTAGTATGGAAATATTTTTAAACTTCTTCTGTGTGTGTATGTGTGTGTGTGTGTTTCTTATACAATATATTTTTATATACAAGAGTTTAGTTGAAGTTGTCCTGCAAAAGGGATTATGCTCTGCCCAGAAGCTATGGGTTGCCATTAAACAAACAAACAGACAGACAGACAAAAAAAAAAAAAAAAAAAAACAAAAACATGAATCTCAATGTCTGGGATGGAATGCCTTCCTTTCCCTACATTTTTTGAAGACACTACATACCTCAGTCAAAGCATTTGAGGAATCATGTCAATACTGAGTTTTAAACATGATACCTGCTGACTAGCTCCCAAAGTACTTTAATGCTCTATGTAGTTCGTGTCTGTTTTGTTGAAGGCACAACACTCACACACATTTTGAATCTATGAACTGCTATAAATGCCTTGGCAAGTTATACTCATTTCTGTAACAGTGGCACAAACTTACGTTAACGATTGGTTGCTGATTGTTCTTGAGGCGTGTTCCACAAGAGGAGACTATAATCTGTGCTTCAAATCCAGCTAAAAAATTATGGTTGGGTCTCCAAAACTCCTGGAGTAAATTTATTACTATTTTTCTACTAAATGTACATAGATCCAAATTGCCTCCTAATTTACTATTTCTGTACACAAAGATTAGTGTAGCTCTTATACATCATTAGAAATGTTTCTTGTTGTAGGACTTAATTTAGAAATTCACTTCTGGCCAAAGTGCAGACTGTAAATCTCAGAAGACTCTAAACCACAAAGAGAAGAGATCAGCACCTCTCTCTTTGCCAAGGATCAGGGGCCATCACAAAAGAGGCTGTGGAAAGATTGTTGAGAGCAAGAGGTCTGGAGTGCCTGAAGAAAAACAGTGACTCTGAACAAGACAAGACCCTTGCACCCATGAACTCATACTCACTGTGACTGATACACAAGATAAAGTCAGCTAACTTTCTAGTATGAAGAAGTCAGTGACTTACTAGTGAATCTCCATGAGGAGCTATTAATACTTAGTACTTGTGAAAAAGACACAGTCCGTTTACTTCAACATCTCTCTCCTGGAGGATCAACTATGTTTCAATGAATGATACTACTTCCAGGAATACATACATGGACAGCCAGAAAATTGGAGTTAAGGGATCATTTTGGAGAGGGAGAATAAATTTGGAGGTATGCTTGTTGCAAGCAAGCGTCTTCTAGACATGACGTGATGATTGCATCCATGTAGACTCAATAAAAGAGTTGCATAAATAAGAACTGTATATTAAGTCCACAAGTCAAGATCCATAAGGCTGGGTGAAATGTTCAGGGCTCCAAGTCTAGATCAACTAATATACAGGGACACTGACTGCTAAGGGAGAAACAATCAGTTTCCAAGTATGAGCCATCTTATAGCTTATTCAGTCCCAAGTGGTCAGCCATGAACATGTGTACATGAGTAAAAATAAATGTATGCACTAGGATTATTCGTGCATATTTATGTAAGGTACAAGATATATAGTATGTATATGTGTGTGTGAAATCATTAATTAGAGAGGGAGTTGAGAAAGTGAGAGGAATTAGAGATGGTGGTCAGAGAACTAGAAACAATGCAAATATACTATACTTATGTATGAAATTCTCAAAACAATAAAATGCATAAAGAAAAAATTTAGTTGGATAAACTATATCTGAAATATTAATTAGAATGTAAAAGTATAATCAGTTTGTGTAGAATAACAAAAAATATTGGTTCCTCCATAAACTTTCTCATATAATCAGTAAGCAATAACAGATGTTGGGTAACACAGAGAAATTGGAAGATTAAGAACTATAGGTAGTAATCATAGATGAGTCCATCTTTAAAGCTTCTTTGAGAATTTTGTCAAGAAGTCAGTCTAGAGCTGGTCACTTAGTACTGGTAAAAAATTAGGGCATTCTTTCAAGGACTCCTCTTGGCAGTTACTAAGAGTCTACAGCTCTACCTCTAGGTGTGGACCTTCAGGAGATTTTCCCATCCATCTTCCCTGTCATTTACAGAAGACACAGTCTTGCAGTAGATGTCAAGATACACTAAATATATTCATCAGGGTACATTTATGGATTAATTTTTATGCATATACCTATATAATTTTAATAATTAAAGAAAAAGCTGCTAATGTTAAAAGTATTGGGAGAAGATGATGGATAGGAAAGAGAATCAAGAAGTGGGAAAAATTGTAAGAACAATATATATATATATATATATATATACATATATATAAAATCTAAAGTGAAAGAAATCTAAGTCATTCTTTCCTCTAACTGAGACATTCTGTACTTGATCAAAAGAAACCATTATGCAATTCCATGATTTGGAGTAGCTATTTCTGTAGATCTTCATTTGAAGTCCCTATTTTTAAGACATTAACAAAGATTTACAGGTTATATTATTATTATTTTCTTTTAAATCATGTTTGTTATGCTTTAATTTCCTTTTTCCCTTCAGTTAAAATAGGTTTTCATAATTTTTGATCATATGTGCTTTTTTCTGTTTATTTCCTCTTTGTTAGTAGTAGCTGAAGTCCAAAGACTTTTGAAGAATTTCCCTATAATCTTCTACTACTAAAGTACCCTTTCAAACATGTGAATTTGTTACATTCTCTGTTTCATAGCACATGACTTGTGGTTAATAGACACTGGAAGATAGAGAATTTTTAAAACGAACATATAAGCAAATTTCAAACATTATAGTTTTTAATATCCAAGCAACATATCAGCGATTTTTAACTTCCGTGGACTTTCAGTGAGTGATCAAGGTGCACAGGATGCTTTAACTACTTGCCATGGTATAGATGAACAGTAGCAGTGTTTTCTTGTTGCCATAAAGCTTAAGGATTGTGATGTTAATACTGGTTTTTCCCTTAACAATGAATCACCTAAAAACAAAACTTTGGGCATAGCTCTGTGGGGTATTTTAGGTTAAAATAATTGAGTTGAGAAGACCACCATAACTGTGGGTGCACCATTCCATGGGGTGGAGTCCTGGACTGAATTTAAAGGAGAAAATGAACTGAGAACAGCATGCTTCTCTCTCAGTCTTCTAATTGCATATGCAATACGGCCATATGGCTCACACTTCTGCTGCCATGACTTCCCTTCTATGGTGGCCTGAATCTTTACACTGAGCCAAAATAAATTTCAAGTTACTTTTTCAGGTGAGCTGTGACAATAACAAGAGAAGGAAATGCTGCAGGATAAAGCAGACAATAAGTATAATAGCTGTTTCTTTTGGCCCAAAACCAAGTTACAAGAGATAACAATAAGTAGCAACTTTCTTCCTCGAATTTTAAGCTAATCCCAAGTTTTGAAACACAAAGTTATGAGTCTTGCTGACAGATAGATTAAACCAAATACTTTTAAAGCTAAATATTTCTTTCCTGTTGGTTCACAATGGCTGGATATTTTTATTGAGCATGGGTCACACATCATCTTCAGAGAAGAGCAATCTGAAGATCCTCCAAAAACTGGCAAGGAACAAAGTGCCTGAGAAATACCCAGTGTCTCTATTTCTTTATCATTATGTGCCCAGCCTGCCTCTGAAACTGTATCTTTTTACTCTAATATATGGAGGCATAACTCGTTTCTTCCTCCCATTCCCAAGAGCCTTGAGATCATATTTCCTGTTTTGTTGTTTTCCCTTAACTCCAATAAATGTTCTCTTTTAAATATATTACTAAATTATTTCACCAATAAGACTACAAATCTCCAAAAGTGATTTTGTACTGATGAGGCTAAAACAGTAGAAAGAGTAAAATTTGATGTACATATTGAAATAAATAATTTTAATTTGACTTATTTCAGAACCCTTAAGACTCCATTAGATAATATTTTGAATAGAGAATCACTTTCAACAAAGCAGCAGGATACAAAAATAACTCAGAAAAATCTTTAGTTTTAAGGGTAAAAATTAACACATTTGTCTAGAAAGATTTTGAGAATGGGGAGAATGCCATGCAAAAGATATTAACATTATCTAGGAATAATCCTAACCAAGGAGAGACTTGTACCGGGAAAACATTATTACACTGGAGAAATTTATTGCAAGATGGAAGTAACGGGAGTAATACTGTTAAAAAATAGCTGTAGTACCAAAATCAGACTATAAATTAATAAAATTTTCATAAAAATCCAAAAGATAGTCTGCTTAAAAATGAAACAAATAGAACTTTTTATGCAAGCACAAAAGTACTAGAGGAGCCAAGATAACCTCTAACAGAATGAGGAAACCAGAGGTATCACAACTGCTGCCCTCAAGTTGATTAGAAAGTCACAGTAACAAAACGACCATGGGCAGACAGAAAAACAGCTATGAAATCCAGGGGAACAGTGTTCGCACCCATAAGTAAACCTCCGTCCATAACTACGTTATCTAATATAAGCAAAGTTATGTAAAACATGTGCTGGAAAAGACAGGTTCTTTTTTGATATTGTGGGTTGTAATTTAATTACAACTTTAACTCCATCTGGAATCCTCCCATATACCCCACTTTTTCTTTTTCAAATTTGAGACCTCTTCATTCTTTAACATTTATTGTATACATATACAGAAAGATGTATATTTATAGATATTCCTAATTATAACCTTTTCAGTCTGCATAATTTTATTTTATTTATTTAATTTCAGGAATGCCCAGTTTCCTTAACCAATAATGCTGTAAAACTACATTTCTATATACAGAAGTATGAAACTAGACCTATAGCTCTCACCCTACAAATCAATCAATTTCTGTTTCATCAATGATTTTGCTAAGATCTAGAATTTTGAAACATCTTGTAGAGAACCATAGGGAAAATACTACAAAAATAAGCTAGGTAATTTCTTTTTGAAAATGGAAGCTAAACATTTTTAATTAACTTTTACTAAGAAATAAATGCCTTACTACACAATTTCTTAAATTCTTTTATGTCAGCAATTGTGCTATTCACTAATTTGCTTGATATAGTAAAGAGAATTACAACTTTAAACACAACTTTCTTATCATTTTGTAAAATTATTTTGTATACTAACTACAGTCCCTCCTTCCTTTCCTCCTGTTTCTTTTATCCCCTTCCCCTAATTCACTTCTCCTCCATTCCATTCATATGGGGTAAGGCCTCCCATGAGAATCAACAACATCAAGTTGACACAGGACCAAGCTCTTCCCCACTGCATCAAAGCTAAACAAAGCATCCCACCATAGGGACAGGACAAAGCTCCATGATGACATTAGAATATTCACTACTCTGATTACAGGGGAAGATCAGCTCAGTCATCCTTTCCACTATTGCTAGGCGTTCTAGCTGAGGTCATCTTTGTGGATTCCTCGGAATTTCCCTGGCACCAGGTCTCTCCCTAACCCCATAATGGCCCCCTCTATCAAGATATCTCTTTCATTACTCTTCTTCTCTTTCCATACTCAACTCCATCATCCTAGTCCCTCATGTTCCCATTCCCCCATCCCCTCCGCTCTACTTCTGCCCCACCCTGTCTAATCCAAAAAAAAAAATTGTGATACTTTGTTTGTGCTTGAACAAATAAAGCTTGCCTGAAGATCAGAGTGCAGAGCTAGCCACACTAGTTAACCACAAGGGACAGGCAGTGGTGGCACACACCTTTAATCCCAGAACTCAGGCGAGAGAGGTAGATGGATCTCTGTGAGTTCAAGGCCACCCTGGGAAAAAAAGCCAGGTGATGGTGGCTCACACATTTATGTCCCAGCAATTCTGTCTGAGGTTTCAGAGAGACTGCATTCAATCTGAGGATTAGATTTATGGAGACAGGATGCCCCATTCAGTCCAAGGGTTTTGTAGAGGGAAGAACAGGTGATGAGCGGCCCTGCTTCTCTGATCTCTCAGCACTCACCCCCAATAACTGACACTGGGTTTTAATTCTTATGACCAATTAGATGTGCTACAAAATTGTCTAATGAGATTATATGAAGTTAAAAAAACCCATATAACAAAAAACCCCACTTCCCTACAGGAATAGAAGCACTTATGACTCTGAAGAGGCAATGTATAGAAAAAATAGCATTGCTGCTTCTGCTTCAATCAGGTGGTGAGTGTTGAGGTGAAGGAAACACAATGAACTTCAAAATTTAAACAATTATTGAGCTAATTAGCTGTTAAAAGTTATAAAAAGAAGAAATACAAATTGCCAGTGATATTTTTTAAAGTATTAAAAAGCCCTGATGATCATAAGAATAAAAATTAAATAGCTTTCAGAATCCATCTCATCCTAGTCAGAATGGCTGTAATCACGAAAGAAAGAGGGGGGCAATACACTCTAGTGAAGATGTCTGTCATTATTCGCTGCTCATGGAAATCTAACTGGCTGCCGTCACTCACTGTGGATATCACTATGATGGTTTCTAAAGAAAACTAAAACTAGAGCTATCATATTAACCATTTATACCGTTCATTAGTTACATATCAAAAATACTGTAAGTCTATGTAGATACTTAACACAGTCATGTTAATTGTTTCAGCATTCATAGTAGCCCAGAAATTCAAGTAACCTTGTGTTCATCAACAGATTGATAAGTAAGGAAAATATGGTACATATATAAAATTGAATATTGTGAAGTCATAAAAAATAAATTCATGGCAATTCTTGGTTAGTGAACAGTGTTAAAATTATTATGTTATATATAAAATATGAGTCAGAAAAAATCAGTAGTTTATTCTCTCTTTTATATTTGTTTTCATTATTTTACATAATTTCATACATAATTAAATGAAATATATTAGTATCTACTTGGCATTTGCTTCTCTGACTTACCTCATAGCAATCAAACATGCTTCCCTTCCAGCTACAGTCTTTCTTAATTTTTATAACTCAGTAAATCTAGCAACTGCTGCTATTATGCCTATTGATGTCAGTCTATCCACTGGAATTAGGGAAATTAACCAGAAGCCAAATCCTCAAAAAGAACCCACCAAGCACATGCCAACTGTTAATACTGCCTCAGTAGAAGGTTGGGCTTGGGGATCTCTTCCCCCACATACGCAGGAACTTTAAGATGTCTTGATTTTCTGTAGGTCTTGTGTAGGTAAAGACAACCACAGTGAAGTGAACTGATGGTAATAGCCATGACAAGTCCGGAAGACAGCATTTCTCCACACCTCTCCTCATTCTTTACTCATTCGTCTCCATTCTTAAATGTCCCTCATTTTTGTGGTGGTTGACCTTCTTCCTCCTTCATTAACTTCTCCCTCCTCAAAAAGGCAACTTTCTAGTTCCCTGGCTTCCAATTTTTCTCTAAGTTAAGCACAGGAAACAAAATATTTGAAACTAAATTCTAGATCCGAGAGAGCGCGTATGGCATTTATCGCTCTGTGTCTGAGTTATCTCATTTGGTATAATTTTATTCACTTTCAATTGTCTCTCTGCATATTCATGCCTTCATTTTGCTTTACATCTGTGTAATATTCCATTGTGTATGCATATCTCCTTTTTCATATCCACTGATTTCCTGATAGGCATCCACTCTAATTCCACGTCTTAAGTATTGTAAATAAAACACTAATGAGCATGAAGATGCAAATGTCTCTATAGTGAAATATAAAATCTAAGGAATATATAATCTGGAGTACCTCTTATATGAAAAACCTAGAGTTAAAATTACATATAACATAATAATATAATATAATATGAAAGAGCTTGTGTGCATATGTGTGTACCTGTGTGTGTATGTGTGTGTACTGACGTGTTGTGTGTGACACAGGCTAGTAATCAAATAGGAAGGCAGTATCAGTTGAGGAAATGCCTTAATGAGATTCAGCTGTAAACATTTCTCATTTAGTAGTCAATGAGGAAAGGCCAAGCCCACTGCGGGTAGTGCCACATATGGGTTGGTAGTCCTGGGTTCTTAAAAATTAGTCTGATCAAGCGATGTGAATCAAAGCAGTTAGCAGTACCCCTCCATGGTCTCTCCAGGATTATGCCCTTTTTGATTTTCTGTCATGACTTCTTTGAGTGATCAACCTATATATGGAAGTGTAAGCCTAATAAGGCCTTTCCTCCCAAACTTACTTTTAGTTCATGGGGTTTTGTTGAAGAAATAGTAGCCCTAACCAAGACACTGTGTGTGTCTTATAGCCGGAGAAATTAGGAACAGGATAGTGAAATACATAGAATAGATGTTGAGGAGGTGGGGTAGTGAAACAGAAGTAATACGTGAGACAATGAAGCTGAATAGGAACTATCTTATGGAAGAAAGAGAATCAACCATAGGATAGAGAATATAAAACAATGCTCTGTAAGAGGTAACTAATTTGAAAAAAAGAATAATGGCATAAACAAATGCCATAATACCCTTTACTTTACATCTAAACTAATAATTACTATAAATAAATGTATAAATACTTGATAAGAAATTAATATCAAATATAAAAGTGCTTGCAACAAATTTAATTCAGGAAACTTTCAGTTTCAAGAATATCAAGATAGAATTTTGTTTTGTTTCTATTCAGTGGGTAATTAAATATGAAATTTAAGAATTTCATTTAATTTGCCTTCACTAAAATTTTTAAATTTATGAGCAAACATAACCAAGGACATTTTATTTATATATATATATATATATATATATATATATATATATATATATATATATATGCTTAAAATTATCCAAAACTGAATATAATTAAAGATGACTGAAATATTTGGAAGGTACAGGTCTAAGTATTAGAGAACTTAATACTGTTACAATATCTATGTCACCCAAGGCAATTTGTACATACAATCCTATAGAATAAACATTAAAGATGATATAGAATCTCTAGATATTTTAATATACACCAAACAGTTTTAACAAAGATAAATCAAGATTGAAGTGTCTTGGTTTCTTATTTCAGACTACAGTATTATAGAAAGCCTAAAGACATAGATTAGATGAATGAAAGATAATAGAGACATTAAATTCATGCTTTCTTGATGAAATGATATTTAATAAGGATAACAAGGATTCAAAGAAATTCATATGCAATGGAGTGTTCTTCGATCCTTACCACACCACATACAGAAATGAAGCCCAAGTGAGTTACATTTATAAGCAAATACTCCCAGTTTCAAAATATTTGGAGAAACCAGTAGAACAGTTCCCTGACAATATGTATAAATAAATTATTTGACAGAACACTGAAAACACATAGGAGAAAAACAAATTTTGAAACATGAGGATAACCTCATTGACTTATGCAGAAATGAAACAACTGATAGTGGTTAAGATGCAGAATGAGAAGGGTTTGCTAGCAAATCCCATAA